>CAFUXE010000185.1:258831-276898 GCA_903364295.1 Serranus cabrilla | reverse complement strand
TGAATAATTTAACCCTCATAAATAGAGTTTGACACATGTTCGATAGGGTTAGGGAGCTTGCATAAGGTATTAAAATTATGATCAGGGAAGAGGAAAAAAAACAGACACTGCATGGGAACATATCATGTGACAGATGGAATATGGCTTTCAGAAATTCAAATTGTCAGTGATGGATGATGTCATCGTGGTGTGATGCAGTCCTGGAAAATTTCAAGAAAACCACATTCGACTGGGTGTGATGGCACACAGGGCTATTAGCAATCTTGCAGGCCTGAATCCTGATTAAAAAATATTTTATAATTGGTTTATAAAGCTTAATAGAGTTTATTGTCTGTTGTGAGGTAAATGTTGCCTTGTCTTCCTGCAGACTAAGACCTATGAACCTTGTTAAATGGCTGTCAGAGTCAGGATGTAACCTAATTTAAGACCTTAAAGCCTCTAAATCTGAAGGCTTCCTGTAGAGAACTGCATTAAGGAATTAATGTCATGGCATGTGGAAATATTGCAGGAGGCATGCATGGCCATGCAGCTATAAGTGCATATATTCTTTCTGCACTAACTGGATCAACTGGTTATCCACTGCAGCCTAAAGAAAACACATTTTTATCTCAGTTTCACATGAGACAACGTGCTCATACTCACTTTTGTATTCATACAAATCAGTTAATGGCTAAGCAAAAGAACAGATTGCTAGATGTGTTAAAGTAAGTAAGTGAGAAACATTTTCAACAGCAAGTACACCATCTTTAGCTCACCGTCCAAATGCTCAAACCTAATCCTCTCTGACATTTACTACTTTGTTCTGCCAAGGCCTCCCTTTCCAACCGAGGTTCCTTGCAACCTACGGTGCATAAAATAGTATCTCAGCCTCCCATGGCTGAGCAGCAGGGGCTCAGAGCTGAAGTCTGACTGTTCACAGCTACATTTGATGTCAGGTTTCTGAGTTTAAACCCCTGGTTTTGTAAACAGAAACTTTTAAAAAGAAAGGTATAAATAGAACACATGGCAACTGGCAACATGACAGCAGCATTCAATAAGAAGATTTTATGGCATACATAGTCTGTATACTATGTTGGGGATTTCTCACTTTAGTGAATTTCAAATGGCTAAAACTTGCTGAATTTTATATGAGGATATTTCTGAACCTTGATGTTTTTGAGACTCATACTTTTTTCATGAGTTCATTCACTGCTGGTATTTATTCTCAAAAGTAAAGTTACAGGCATGGTGCTAGCTTTCTTAGCTGGCGATCACAGGCTTCTCCTGAAGTCACTTACATGACTACATGTTGCTCTGTGAAGCAGAGCACCAACTCACTCCTGGCTTTTAATAAATAATGGAATTTTCTTTTCTATGTGTCTCAGAGTAGTTTGAAATGTTTAGCCCTTGCCTGTATATATGTATACAGTTTGTATACATGGGTAAGTGAAATGGTAGTGTACACTTAACCATTGTAAAAGGCGTTTAATCTTTGACCATGTAGCTGCTCACTGGCTAACTTGGGCACAGTAGGATATGCTAGTAGTAAGTTAGTGACAGGATATTATATGCCTAGTTAGACTGGAGAGTTTCAGCGTATGTTTCTTTACACAATACTTACATGCTCCTATTATGACCTCTATATCATACAGTGTTAGAGAGTTGTTTTTTAGAAAAACAAAACAGCCATGCTAGCATCTCCGCGAGGCTGTACGAAGGCACAGTGGAGTTTTAAGCTAAATGCTAAAGCGCTAATGCTAAAGTGCTCACAGTGGTAATGATAACATGTTTGTATCTCAGTGGGTATAACCAGGTTCACTGTGTTGAGGCTGATGAAATGTCAGTAGTTTTTAGGGATTAGGTCATAAACCAAAGTATTGGAAAAATGTAATCAAAGCACCAAAAACTACAGCTCCATGAATGGCCACTTTAGGCTGGTTTCAAAAGCAAGTCAGTCGCCATGGATTCCAATGTTAAAATGCCTAACTTTGCAGTAGAAAAAAAATGTTTTCACTGTGGTTCAAATAATGGTTCTTGTAATTTATGCATATTTTATGAATAATTAATGGCACAGCCTCTTTGAGCGACAGGCGGATGCTGTCACAGATGGCATGTTTTAGACAACGAGGATCCATTCAGCCCTCCTAAGGAAAGGAGGAGTCCAGCAAGATGGTGACGGCTGGAGTCACCCAAATTTTTTATTTTAGCTCGTTGTGAGCCTTTTGGTAATGTCACAGACACTACTTCTATCTTTGGTACAGTCTATGATTTTACCTGATGATGGTGAAAAAGCTAAGGTTCCAGCTAAGATATTAGAATGTATCCTCTGGGGACTATGAAAGTCTGCACCAAATTTCTTGGCAATTTTTCTAATAGTTGAAATATTTCAGACTGCACTAAAGTGGTAAACAGACGGACTGACATTGCCGTCCCTAGAGCCATGCAGCTATATATTTATCATTTCGTATAAAAAAATTCTGTGGGTATTCAACAGTTCATTAAATACCGTCATTTTCATCATGCTTCAATCTCCTTTGGTGTACAGGTCAAAGTCGCATTGAGGGTGAGCCCAATTCTGTCAGAAGGCCAAGGCCAACCACCTGTTCTCCAGATTGATCCATCCAAAAAAAGAGTCATCATAATGGAACCAGTCAGCAAAAGCCAATCACACGCTACAATGACACTTGGCAGGGATGCCAAAAACCTTCTGAAGACCATCAACTTTGACGCAGCCTATCCTCAAGAGTCAAGCCAGGTTTGAAACCTTGCAGATTTAAATTGACAGATAGTGTTAAAACAGTCTTGTTCATTCTGTGTTTTCTCAAGTGTTCAATGCATATTTTCCCCTCCGTACACTACACACCACAGTTGTTTTGCTCTTTCTGTCTGATGACCTGAAAACTGATAGCCACCACAATTTCACAGACCATCAATTATATTCAACCTTCTTCAAGCTCCGCTTACAGTATCTGAGCCCAAGGGACTGAACAGAATCAGTATGCATCTTAGTTCTTTCGTTTCATTGGATGTACTATTTCAGTGCGGGAATGAATCATAAGATGCTCGCTGTCCTTTGTTCATTCTGACCAGGCCGAGGTTTGTGCGGGCGTCTTGGCTGATGTCATTCGCTGCGTGCTCAGCGGCAGCGATGGATGTGTTCTTGGTTTGGGATGTGCTGATGTAGGTGAGTAATCGGTCACTGTGAGAGGCCATGGGTTAATATCTTAAGATGAGAGTGGGACGCTTTTATCTGTGCTCAAGGGCCATCCGACCCCCACCCTCCTCCTTCTCCTCTGTTCCACTCCTACTATCATTCACCCTTTCTTTATCACTTAAACTCCCTGTCTCCATTTTCTCTCTCTGTCCTCTGTCTAATCTTGATACACATTTCCAGTCCCCTTGTTCTTTTGCCCTCACTCCCACTCCATTTGTCTTTTTCTGTCTTCCTTTTTTCCACAGCAGTGACAGAACATGGATGCCATTTCAACTCACCCATAAGTCATTCATTTTTCACCTGTTACTTTGTAAATAAAAGCCTATGCATTAATTATACATCACATGTGCTTTTACAAAAGCGTCCCATTTTGCCTGATAGACATTTCAGCATACTACACAAAAAGACACAAATATTTTATTTTATTTTGCTGAAGCACTGAGCTCAAAGGGGACTGAAAACAAAATGGACTGTAATACATTGCTATTAGAGAGATGGAACCCTGCACTTAGCGTCAGTGGAGGGGTTTAATAGATTTGCGCACGCGCACACGCGCGCACGCACGCACGCACGCACGCACGCACGCACGCACGCACGCACGCACACACACACACACACACAGGGTAAGGACAGGTTCTCCTTGGAGCTGCTTTTTCACATGACGCCACTCTCCGTAAATCTGATTGAATTAGTTGGCCAATACAGACTACATGTGGCCCACAGCCAGGGGATATCAATCTCTTCCACAGAATACTATTCTCTCTGAATAACGGCAGGCAGCTTGGCCTTTAATTGGAGTAAACCAATTCTCTTATCCTCATTCAATTAGAGTTTGGATAAGACAAGAGATGGTAAAACAGGCCCATAACTCAAAACTAATGTGGGGCAAAAGTGCACTTGGAGATACAGTATGGCACTATTCCATCAGAAAATCAGGAAATATTTTAGGTGTTTTTTCTTTAAATTTGCCAAAAGTGTCCTACTGCAGAGCTCAAGGCTCTGGCACTGTGACACATCTCCATCCCCTTGATTCATGGTAGAAAATCATGTTTGTGTATCGCATTTTCTTTCAATATATAGCCTTTACTTACACTGTATTATATTGCGGAGTGTATTGTTTTATGTTTTATCATGCTTATCAATAATAAATAAATTAGCTCACTGAGCATATATTTAATAAATCATATCATGCCCATTGTATCACGTTCATGCCACTCAGGTAGTAAGCTACTAGTAGTATAAGTTGGTTTTGTCATCATATTTATCATTAACACGCATCACGATATGTTGATACAGTGATGCCCATGTTTTCTATGTAACATCCGGTTTAAATTCTGTTGCGAAGGACAGCATATGCTATGATTACCATTGCCCATACTTTTTGCCGGCCTCACCTAATTTTACCTTCCTAATCTCGCCCACTAAAATAATATCTTTTTTATCATCTACTGTCTGCTAGATTTCATGTGATTAGCATCAGTTTAGCATTCTTGCATGCTAACATATGCTAACTAGGCAAATGCACTGCTTAGTTGAGGTACATCATTTTGCAGGTGTTTGGTCATAAACCACATGATTATAGAAATAGTACATTAGTGGTGGACAAACAAGCAATACTTGACTGATTATTTTGAATATTCGAGCCATGTGTGCACTCTTTTGTCTGCCTCAGGCTCCTGGTCCAGCATGGTGGGGAGTGGTGAGAGCATCCAGAAGCTCGGGCTGGTTCCCTGTGCCATCTCCTGGCTGTACAGTGCCATCGAGCGTCGGAGGGAAAAGACATGGACTGACCTGACTGTATCAGTGTCTGCTATAGAGCTCTGCTGTGGAGAGGAGGATACGCTCAGGGATCTGCTGGGGGAGGTCGTCCCCTCATTAGGCAGTGTCCAGGACAGCCCAAAAGCCCATATTAAACTCCAAGACGACCCTGTTTATGGGATTCAGGTAGAACATTTTTTTTATATTAGATTAGGTCTGTCTGTTGCTCTTTCTAAAGGCAAGCACACAAGTCCATTGAACAAAATTGTTGGCGTATTCAGTCTTAAAACCAAATTAAAATAATTAAATGAAAAAGAGTTATTGTTATAGGAATGGTCATGTACAGTCTAATCAATCTCTGGCACAAATAAAAGACAAATCTGGAGACCAATGAGCAAGTGACAATTTCTTGGCTGTGCTTCACTGGCAATGCATCAAAGGCTCAATAATGTACAAACAAATATATGTTATTTTACAGTTTTAACAGCTGTGTACAAGAAAATGAGCCCATTACTAGAAAACCTACTCGTTCTTAAATGATCCACAACGCAAATGAATTGCTCATTCATTTTCATTGCAGGTGTCAGATTTTTACAAAGCTTTACCAATTTCTTGTTTGGGATAGATTTTAGGATTTTCTTTCTAGATATGGGGGGATTATTTTTAATGTTTTTTTACTTCGGCAATTTGGGTAATGGCCCACACTGTATGTGAAAAGATATTACTGGTCATGAGTGAGACTTATTAGATTATAGAAAAGATTACATCTGATTGATTGTACAATCTTCTCCACCCTCGCACTGTTGTTTGCCAGTTGCAAGCCAACACGTTACTAGTGTAGGTGTGCATTTGTCTATATTCTTCCATTAAATACTAGGAAAAACGAACCCTATTATATTAATGGAGCTGTTATGTCAAACATTCTGATTTTTCCTTTAAGTAGTTTATTAAAGATTCTTCATAAGATTTTATGACTATTCTCTCCCCTCCCTCCAGCTGCGTAACCACAATCGAGTGAAAGCTCCGACTGCTGAGCGGGCTGCTTCCCTGCTGGATGCGGCTATTGCAGCGCGTCGCCACAGTGACTTCATTACATACCTGTGCCACAGCTCCATAATGTTCTTCACTCTCCACATCCAACCCCCACGTACTGAAAGCAGCACTATTGGCAAAGGTTGTCATGAATTATTAAATTACCAGAGTGGCTTGTCTGTGGTGAACTTGGTATTTTACCATGAATAATTTCCTTCAGTTAACTCTAAATTCACTGATGATTTAACACATTTTGATATATATCTCGTAAATCAAATCATCCTTTATTTTCATATTTGAAAACACTCAGCTTTTTGAATTTACACTCTCCTCTGATCTCTGATTTCCATCCTTAGGTTCACGTGGCCCCACTAAGTTGACCATGATAGACGTGTGTAGTGGTATAAGGGGTATGACCAGGAATAAACCTCCATATTCTGAACTGGGCTCTGTTGTGTTGTCTCTACTAAGTGGACATAAAACCATTCCCAACAAGTAAGAATGCATCTCCAAAAATTGGCATGCATTGTTGTAAACTGTTACTATTACTGTTGTTCTTGTAACATTTTAAGTTGCATCTTGGTTTCCAAATAGTCAGATGTTGCCTGGAAACACACATTAAAATTTAGAAATTGATAGATTTGGGTGCTTAGACATTAAAATGACTGGTGCATTCTTTGATTAATGTATGGACATTTTTGCAATCTCTACATAGGAGTAGCAAGTTGACAATGCTCCTACGAGAGGCCATGGGTCATGTAAATTGCCATACAACAGTGATCGCTCAGGTTGATGATTCACTGGTACACCTTCAAGAGACCTTATCCACCATCCAGCTGGCTTCTCGGATCCGCAGGACGCAGAAGAGAACAAAGGTGCTGTCCATATCACTTTCTTTATCCCAATTAACCAACTTTTAATGATGTTGCAACATTGGTGCCCTTTTTGGGGACTAAATGTGTTGTTTGCTTCCGATATACCGCAATTTTTATTTGATATGTTTTTATGATAGACCAGTTCTAAAACTAACTCTACACTTCATCTTCCTTTAACAGCAGTCCACCTCATGTTCTCCTTGCGGGAGGAGTTTGACTAAAGAAAAGAGAGGGCCTCCATCTTTGTCCCTGCGAGCCTTCCATTCCACCGAAGAGGTAGATGTTGACATCCCTCGTTTTCGCTTGCGTGGTGAACTGGATGAGCGCTCCAGTAGTGACCAGTCCTGTGACACAGTTATCCAAATAGACTCGGATGGCTTGGTCCATTCCAAAGGAACCTCAAGACTGGCACAACCTGAGTTTGTGCCCATCATACCCTCATTACATCCTAACAAGGCTGACATAGATGACCCAGAGTTTACTGCGTTGCTTCAAGAGCTATTGAGAATTCCTCAGCTGCAAGGAGAGAAGAACGACGAAACTGTTCAAGGGAACATTGAAGCACTGAAAGCAGACGTCAAGCAGCCAACGAGGGACTGTCTTAAATGTGACACATTTGCTGAGCTTCAAGAGCGCTTGGGCTGTATCGATGGAAGTGAGGCAATCATGGACATGCTCAAGTCTTCCTCAAAAGGCACTGCTGTCACAAACAAATCACAGCCCCAGAAAGAACCAGGGAAACAGACAGACACCGAATCATCAGGGGCAACACAGACATTGTTGAATCCGGGGTTAGGCTGCAGTCAGACCTCTGGAGAAAAGCAAACAGATGGTGCCTTCCCTGGAGACAGTTTTCAGAGAGAGGATTCAGGCCTGTATGACTGTGAGGAGTGCAGTGGAACCAGTTCCAGCGAGGAACTGCTGAATCAAACTCTCAATCTCAACATGAACTGTGGCTCTGAGCTTTCCAAAAATGGAACTCTTAAGTCAGGTGCTAAGCTCTCTTCTCAGGACTTTAATGTGGATGCTCAGGGCAAGACCACCAGCAGTTCCCCTGCACGTAAGCCTTTAAATAAACGGGAGAGTCCTGAAGCTGCTGATTGGTTCAAACCAGACAAAAGAACCTCACCAGTTGGCAAGAGTTCTCCCATATCTCCCTCCTCCTCCTGCTCCTCTTCGCACTCCTTGGCTACCAGTGTTATACTTGGAGATGTCTTACCTAATCGTCCTGCCGTAGACGTTAAGGAAATGAAAGCCACTATCACAGTAACTGTTCAACAGCCACTGGACCTAAAAGGTCAAGATGAAATTGTCTTCTCTATGGTGGAGGAGGTTACCATCAGTGGAGCATTGGATAGGGGGAGGACAGGTGGAAACATTATTTGTATCAGAGACAATGCCCAATCACAGGCACATGGGCGAGGCTCTGGCAACTCTAAACCAATCAGGATAATCAGCAATGTCAGTGAAGAAACTACAGGTTCCTCTAATGCAAGCCAAAACTCTGTAGCTCAATCAGTAGCTACAGAGGCTAACAATGACAAGCCCCAACATCAATTCAGAAGGGAAAAGGGGTTCTTACCTTCATTTATTAATCCCATGCTGATTAATACAGATATGGATTGTGAACTGGATGGTGCGAAAGACAAAGAAAGTCCTCATGACACTTCTACAGGAGGCAAGTTCCAATCTGAGCTCAGAGGGAATAATGTCAAACCTCCAGAAGATAGGAGGGCTCTTGAGAAGAGGAATGGGGCTTCTAAGACACATGCCAAAGAGTCTGACAAAGTATTTGACTCATCTTTTAGCCAAAGTTCTTATGCCCCAATGGTCTTAGAAGATGCAGCTTTCTGTGGAACAGCAGAAAACAAAATGTGTGGAAAGAGGCCAAGACATTCAGACAAGAACCACCCTAGAGACAGAGAGCATGTTTATTCCACGAACACTCCAAAGGGCTCACAGGGGGGAGAAATAGGTTCCAGACGTGTTGGGAATGCCCCCAAGGGAAATGGTGTTTTACCTGGTTGCCAAGAAACAGCCACTGCATCCTTTAAAACAGGTAGTTTGCCTAGAGGCTGGCAAAATGCCAACCAACAGGACAGCTACCATGGCAGTCACATGGTAGATAACCACAGAGACCCAAGGGGGGTGACATCATCCACTCCATGTAGCCCAAGAGTAACTCTGGAGAGGAGACAAGGCAGACAGCACTCCCCAGCGAACCAGGGCCTCCATGTCTCCTCTCCAAGAAAACATGGAGCAGAGTACAAAGAGCAAGCTTTTAGTGCTACTAGAAAGAGTGTTGAATCTTTATTTGAGACAAGAATGAAACATGATAATATGAGTCCAAGGCCAAAATCACCTAATGAGGACAGTAGCAGGCTTTTTAGTGCCAGACTGGAGCAGCTGGCTACGAGGACTAATTCCCTTGGGAGAATCCCAAGAGACTTCCCATCTCTTGATAGAGGCAGTAGCAACACCTCAGTGAGCTCTAAGGGGAGCTCCAAGGGAAGCTTTGAAGGGGCTTGTAAGGGAGGATATAAAGGTAATATTGAGGGAGATTGTACCTTACCAAGGGCTAGCAGGAGCCCCAGAAAGAATCCTCGGACTGACCAGGGTCACTCACTTTTTTATGAAAACCCTGTAACTCAATCTGCGAGACATTCACATTCCAAGCTATCTGCTGTGGGAAAGCTTAAGATGTCGAGCCCGAAAGTCCGTCGACTGTCTGTCCCCAGCATCAAGAACCTCAGTCTCCCCCACAAAGGCCTGCAGCAGTCCATCAACCGCAGCGCCAGTCTTTCTCCAGACAGTAAAACTGTTAGCTTTGAGCGGACATCCTCCTTTTTCTCCTCTTCCCCTCCAAGGTCTTTCCGCTCCATCAGTCGGACTCCAAGCCAGAGCTCCACATGCTCATCCACAAAATCTGTCATCCAGGGGTTTGTCAATGGCCGGATCTCAGACCTGCTTAAGGAAAGGCCCACCAGCCCCACCTCAGGAGGACTGGACCTTCCCTCGCCATACAGCCGGGTGACTGCTCCTCGCATGCCTGATCACCTGAGTGGGCATGCGAGCGACACCACCAGTGTGTTGAGTGGAGATTTGCCACCAGCTATGGGGAAGACATCCCTGAATTTCTCCAACAGGAACAGTATGGTGAGCAGTGGATATGACAGCATGATGAGGGACAGTGAAGCCACAGGCAGCACCATCTCAAACAGAGATTCTGTTAGCGACAGGAGCAACTCTCTTCTGAGTGTGGCTCGAAGCAGTCGATCATCTCGGCGGAGAGGCAACACAGGTAAAACATCTGGAATAACTGGCCTCTTATGAACTGAACCGGATGACTTTCTCTTCTGAAAAGATCAGAATCTCATCGTAGTGTCAAGTCTCATCATGTGTTGTTGTTTGTTGTTGTTGCTAGAAGTTAGGTTTGCAAGTTAAGTCTCAGAAACGGCTAGCATGCACGTTGAGCATCTTAACCAGCCATGACCATTATAGATTTGTATAATTTCCTTCTCTTAAAGCAGCCACTCTTTTATATTAATATCAGTAAAGTATGGTCATACTATGGTAGATAATGCAATGTATGACATTGTTCTTTTACTTTTATGAATTGTTTATTATTGTTGCATGGTAATTCTATCGAGGGCAGAGACTTTTATAATCGGATGCTTTGACCCTGCAATGTCCCAATGGTATCCTGATTCATCAATCCAATTAAATGCGACTGTAAAATTCTCAGATTAAAGTGCAAAATCATTTGTCATTTAAAAATATCTAATGGTATATCTTATCTTTATCATTCCTGTTCAGTGAAACATTTTGCATAAATCTGCCAAGTCACTTCTTCTGTAGACATGATCTAAAATATACATTTTCCAGAACATTAACCGTACAGTTTTTAAGAATTATATTTTCATATTCATATTTGGCATTTTTAGATCAAACCGCCCAAGGGACTCTGGGAAAGGAACTGCATACTGGGGAGCTTCCCTGAAAACAACATACCCTTTTAGGGCTTTTTTTCTGTTTGCATTTGCACTGCCAATAAGTATGTTGACGTGACGTTAGCCGGCAGTTGATGAGTCAAAATCGGGTTGTGTTTCCCTCGTTGCATATATATTTCAGTAAAGCCTGGACTTCACTCTTGTTGTGTTTTCTTTTGTTTTTTTTATCATTTCTGTTGTTTTTGTTTTTTCGTTGTTTACATGGCAAACAGAATTTTAAAACTGGATGCTGCATTGGCCATGAACCAATCAATGCTCACTTAAGTTTCTGGACCAATCACTTTACACTTACACCACTCATGGTTCCTTTTGTACAGGATGAGTACCTACTATTTGTAAAAAAAGCAGTGCTGTCGTGACTTCTACAACTGGTCTAGACCACTCATGTAAACCACATGAAAAACACAAGTTCGAAACCTAAATCACTGGTTCAAGTAGTTCTCGCATGAGGCCCTATGTTCTTAGAACTACAAAAGCGTTTCTTTGGTCCGAATACCGCTTTGTTTTGCTTATAACCAAACCACATAGCATATTAATGTGACATTAATTGGAGATGACACACATCTGTGGAATGCAGTCATTAAAATCCTAAAAGTGTAGGAGGTTTACATCATTAATATATGAACCCAGGCATGGCACTTACAGTATTAATGGCAGCACAAGTGCAGCAAATAAAGAGGGTTGGGCTGATACAGTAAATCATAAAGATGTATATGCATACTAACTGTACTTGCTAATGGAATTATACACCGAGAAACTCTTAATAGCATTTTGTTGACAACATGGTTAACACATTGCTAATGGAGCAATAAAAACAGGAGACAAAGCTTTTCCTGGTTGACTTTATGAATTTAAACTCCCTGATAAAATATTCTATTTTTAATTGGGTGAATCAATTCTGTCCATACTTTTCTCAGTAAGTGCCCTCTTGCTTAATTGACTAATCTACATTCTTCAAAAAGCTGTATTCTTATCATTACAGTACATCGCCCAGTGACACAAAGCATCTTTTCCTGTTCTGCCAGACTGAGCCAGTCCAGACACAACTACAGAAACCGTGTCTCCTGTCCTGACTTTTATAAATAATATGGTAGCCCTGGCAAGCTGTATTCGCCCTCAGGCTTACTGTTTTCTCTGTTCTCCATTAGAGCGCATGGCCTTGGCACTGAATGCCACTTAGGAACACCAGCCTTCATTTATCATACAAATCTACTCTCAATGTGAAGTGTGATGCTTTTAGAGTGTGTGAGTTGATGATACTTACATAGCAGCTTAAGAACACTCCAGTATTAGCCACCTTACAGAGCCAGGAACACCATTACAGTTCATCTGTAAAAACATGTAAAAAATAGAGAGAATCAAACAGCTGAATTTAAATTGATGCTATTTACTGACAGGGCCATTTGGTGGCCCCCAAAGTGATGTCATTTTGCTTAGTTTGCCTGATGGCCAGTAAGGTTACATTAATTTAGCTGCAACTAATGCCATAAGATCTAGCTTGCTAACACTGACGTTAGCTAGCTGGTCGTCCGTGGATCATTTGGCTGTTGTGGTGCCCCCTCCAGCAGTCGGTGCCCCATGCACAGCGAGTGATGCGTTTGTATGCAGTAGCGGTGCTGGTACAGTATTGTACATCTATTGCAAGGTTAAATCCTGGCTGGGTCAAATTTTTTGATTGAGTGGCAGCAGGCAATGCCTTTTCACCAGCAGTTGATGATGCAAAAAATCCACAAGATTTACCCTTAATAAAGCTTCACTGTGTATATGCATGAAAAAATCTCAGAAACAGGAGAAGAGAAAGAAAAGAAGTGGAGATACAGCATCTCACTGCACTGTCTGCCTAACCCCGCCACAGGTAGTCACCAGCGTCGTCTTTCCCACGATGCACCCCTGTCCCTGAGAAGGTCTGCTAGTGGCCTGCGGTCTGGCTGGGTGGAACGGGGAATCCCAGAGGCCTACGAGATCAAGGTCTATGAGATCGACAATGTGCAGAGGATGCAGAAAAGAGCAGGTGCTGACAAACAGGTGCTGGGTTTATTTTGATTTTATTGGAGGTTAAAGGGCATTTTGTAAAAGATGACCTTTATCAACCTCTATTGGCAACCAATGGGAGTAATAACATTGGTTGAACATATATCTACACCTCAGCCCTAAAACCCCATTCGTTTTGTCAGCGTCAGGTTTGCAATCTAGACCAAGTAATTTTGCTGTAAAAGTCACTTGGGGGTGAAACTGGCTTATAAATACATTCTTGGAATATTTGGGGAAATTTAATTTTCCGATCATTTTGATTGTGTTAATGCATGTGGCATGAATTTTGACAGGCTGTAAGTAGACAGGCTAATACTTTATTTTTTTAAAACCCTATTAGCACAGCTCCGTCTCAGTAATATGGGATGTAGTAGTGACCTAAAGATAAACCTCAAGAAAAGGGGAAAATCTGGTGGGGAAGTGAAAGACTTAAAAAAGATACCCTGTTCTGGAAAATACCCTTAAGGAAGGCACAGCTTCTGCAGTAGCAGAATTTTACACTGGTTGCACTGGGCAGCTATAATGTTTCATGTGTGAGTGTCATCATGTTTCATGTTGCTGAAAAATCTCATTCTCTGCCCTCGGCTAAGTAAGGATTAAATAAAAGATTCCACCTTGCATCTGAGGTTGAAATGTGCTTGAAAACAAAATGTGGTGCATGTGCTGACGTAATGTCCCCATGACGAGAGGTCTGGCCTCATGAGACTATATTCCCCGCCTCCACCGGTCTCAGGGATGGTAACTTTGATACAATTTTAATGACCACATGGGGGAAATTGGGTCAATGCTACAGCAAGAACAAAGAAGGGCACTGGAGGGAAAACAAATAGATCTTAAAGAAAGAGCACATATTTATTTTCACAAAAATTCAACAGCTTGTGAATATTATAGTAATGATAGTGTGGTCCTGTACCACTCCATGCCTCATATTTAGAAGGTTTCTTTCGACTCCCATAATATGCATGTATTGCCCTTTAAAACTGCCCCCTTACATGTAATACGGTTAGTTTAATCAGGGAGTAATTCTATTTAGAAGCCTAAAGACCTGTCTTGTCTCACTCCCCAGAGGTGTCCTCCCTGCTCTACATGCTGTTTATGAGTGTGTGGAGAGAGAGAGCAGGGTGGTTGTTCATCCAACCATCTCAACACAGTCTGTGTGTGTGTGTATGAGAGAGAGAGAAAATAGAGAGGGTGTATGTAGGATTTAACCAAACACAAGCTAATACACCACAGTACAAGCTGTTGGCACTTACAACATGCATAAAAAGATTTATGGAGAATTTCGACCCTTAATTCAATAATAGATAAGAAATTAAAAAAAATTAAAATACTTATGTTATTTTTCCACACACAGATATTCAATAAAACACCTCAGAGTAAATACTAAAAATGACAATAAATAGTCTTAAAAGACGTTTATTTATATCCATGAAAGGCCAGCTCAGCTCATATTTTGTTATTTTAGGAAATCTCCGGATAACAGAATGTCCTGAGTTGTACATTCTGCATAGATAATCTCTTGGATGCACTATAAGCTGATTGTATCATTGGAAAATCAAAGCAGAAAAGTTCCACCTGTGTGTGTTTTTGTGAAAAAAATCCTGAATAAATCCTATAAAACTTGTATGATAGTTGGACATGTATAATTAACACAACATCTCATGTTTGTTTAAACACAAATTAAACTTTAACAATATGAATAATAGATTAAAATGTGCCTAATAGCATGTTCACACAGCTATTTACATTACTTAGCATTATCAATTGCTGCATTGATATTTAGTCTACATTGAAATTTAGCTAAGAATCAAACAAATTAGCTGGGATGTGAATGAAACAAATGCTGAGAAAACAATAACAACCAAGGTGTTAAAAGTCTGCAAATATGCATGTATCAAATACATTGGGCAAAAATATATTTAGTCAGCCACCGATTGTGCAAGTTTACCCACTTAAGTGGGAGAATTTGCACAATCGGTGGCTGACTAAATCCTTTTTTTGCCCCACTGTATTCAAGCCATTCGCATGTCAACATACCATGATGCTTCATGCTTACTGAAAAAGAGGGTGTGGCTTTACTGCAGTCCACTTTAGATGATGTGGAATGCTGTGATTGGCTTTTACACATCCAATCAAATAAGTTTTTAACACACAAGCTTTTCATAAATTGTTATGTACTATGTGAATGAAAATAAAAGTTGTCAAATGTGTATATGTGTGTGTGTGTTTATGTGTATGTGTTTTCAGGGGCCTGCATCCTTCAGCGCCAAGCTAAAGTTTTTGGAGCACCGTCAGCAGAGGATCTCAGAGGTCCGAGCCAAATACAACAACCTGAGGAGAGAGTTAGAGTGGGCCAAACACAACCTCATGCTGGAACCTGCCAAGTGGAACCAAGAGTGTCAGTCAATCTATTCTTTCTATGAGGACCTGAGCATGCAAAATAATATTTCTATTATTGAAAATCACAATAAATCAACATTTTACCATATACCTTGCACATTAAAACAGTAAGAATGTAAAAAATTCTACTTATCAATTAGAGATGCCACTAATTATTATTATGAATGATTTTATTATTAGTTAGTTTTTTTCAAATAATTAATTAATTATCAATGGGCCCATGGTAGGATCTTCCCATATCTCATAGCAACTTTAAGAGAAACAAAAAAACTAAAAGAGGCTAAACAACTGTAAAGTCTGAGTCTTATTCTGATGTGAGATAGTTGTTGGGGCCTTTTTTCATGTCTGTGTCCATTGTCGCAAAATCCACTCACAATCATTATGTTGTTTTAGAGCACAATATAAATTTTACACAAAATATATGGTGTTATTACACAAATTCATTGTTGATATTGTCGACATACTGCATTTTTATTTCATAGTCTACTTAACCTCACCTCACTGTCCTTCTCAGTCGACCTGTGGCAGACCTTCGAGGTGGACTCCCTGGAGCATCTGGAGGCCCTTGAACTGGTGACGTCCCGGCTGGAGAACAGGCTCAACCTCTGCAAGGCCAACGTCATGATGGTCACTTGTTTTGACGCTGGCACCAGGAGACGGCATAAGAAGCGACGGCGGAAAGCACCAGAGCAGAGAGCCTTGAAGGGAATCTGAACTGAATAACAGTGAGAAGTAGTTTAGTCACCCAATCTCTTCCCTGAGACTCCTGTGTTTTATCTAGTACACCAGGCGACCTATCACTGAGAGGCTTTGGATGATGAATTCAAAATCTGCCACATACTTTAACTTAATGCACACCTTACCCTTAACTTTACCTCTGGTCCCTTTAAATTAACCAGGTGCTACAGGTTGGAGTCTTGTACATTAACATCTTTGTAGATGTGTTCAGAGACCTACAAAGGGCTCATAGTTACTTATATGCAATTTATAACTATTCTTTCTGACACATTTGGGAAAAATCACCATGCCGTTAAAATGCACTGTTATCTGTCCATAATCACACTACTGTTCTTGAAATAACCGTAAAAAAACATTTTGTTTATGTTTATTCTCTGTTTTTTTAAAACTATTTTTCAGTATTTTTAAAGCAGTCAGCTCAGCTCAGTGCAACATCCAATGCTAACAAGACATTTCAGTGTAGCTGAAGGACAAATACTGTAACCTTTCCTCTCCTGGCAAAGAATCTTGTGAGTATTCAGATCACAAAACTGTTCTTTTAATGTGAAAAAGGTGCAGAGACTCTGCCTTACTGGTTCTCTGGAAAATATAGACAGTACACTTAATATTAGATATAACATCTGTAGATTTTTAAAGGGATAGTAAATGTTTGTTCCCCCCTCCTTCCTACCTGTAGTGCTGTTTATCACTTTGGATAGCTTGACCCTATCCGGGTCATTACATTGCTGCTGAGCTTTTCAAATCTATTTTTTGGTGCTTTGAGGTCCTTGCATAAAGTGCTATATAGTCTATACATTAAAAAAAGGCAGACATATTTCCAAAACTGGGCAACTGATACCAAAACGATGTAGATTGATATATAGCACCACAGGTAAGAGATAAGTATTTTCGATTTTGAGTTGTAATGTCCCTTTAACATTTGAGCAGGGTGACTCATTAAGCATTTGTGTCTTCAGTTTTGCAATATGTCAGTAGTCTAAACTTCCTGATGCATTTTAACATCTCATTAAATGCACCTTTCTCTGTTAAAGCACATCTCACCACATAGACTTTACTGTGATTTGTATTATTTTTAGTTTTGATCAGAATAACGGACTGATCAATCTGCTTTCAAGTTGCTCTCTGGTATTTCATTAAAAGTGTACAGACTCATACACAAAGAATCCCTCTGAATCATCATGCATGACCAAGAAGTGTGAGGCGGAGAGCCCTCTGCCTGTATTCTCGCCAAATATAGCTATAAAAAAAGAACAAATCCCAGATTTGCTCTTCTACAGTTGAATTTGAATGTTGTGTTTACAAACAGTAAGCCACATTCCTGCATATTATGCCTTTAAGAGGAAATCTGGCCACCATTGTTATTTTAAAATGACTGTTCTAAAGGGATTATGCCATTCTGTATATAGATGTTGGTGCTGATTACAACAATGAAAATAAATGTTTATTTCAAATCTGTTGAAAGTAATGTAAAAATGTGCCCAATAATGTAAAGGATGATGAGCTGAAGCAGTTATAGCAAGAAGCAAAGAAACAGTGACTGGGCTGTGTAGATACTTAAGGACCAGGTTTATGTTCCTTGAAGTTGCTGCCAACAGAAACACCACTGTGATTTTTTGTGTGTCTTCAGAGGCTGAGTGGCTAGTAATCAATAAACTGGCTGTGAGAACACATTAGCAAATGATTGGAGGCAGAATAAAAAATGTGGATTCTACTCTCAGTGTAATGGAGGAGTAATTACATTAAAGGAATAACGTCATCGTGTCTGAAGAGCCCTGTGAAGTCACTGAGCCAGTGAGAGAGGATGGACTGATGCATAGTGATCAATGGACAATGCTAGGCTTCCCCTCTGGATCGATGCATTTAAACATACGGGGAAAACACACACACACACACACACATACACACACTGACCATCTGTTTTGTGAAACCTAATAATCAGCATGTTGTATGTCACTCTTAATAAATGACCACAGCTCTGTTATTTTCTGTGTTTTCAAGGAATAAAATCTGTAAATAAATAAAAGTGTGTC
>CAFUXE010000185.1:228691-241142 GCA_903364295.1 Serranus cabrilla | reverse complement strand
CACATTAACCACAGCCTCGTGAGTTGGCACGAACTTTTTAAAAAAATAGAAAGTAACATTACGTTAATGTCTTGACTTACCTCAATTTCATTAAGTGGCCGCATTTCTCCCCATCTTTTTCGACAATACATTCGGTTTTCTTTTACACGTTTATGTAACGAAAGTGTGTCCAAATATCGTCTCTTCTTTTTCTCCCAGTCCCAAAAACGATACCCGGCTGGCCGGTCATCGGTCGCTTTCTCTTTTTAACTTTTCTTACGTTAACCAGGGCTCTGCGTTAATCCACCGCAGCTGCATCTCCTGAATCTAAAACCCCGCTACTGGGATTGAGGAAGTGACGTCGCCCAGCGACTAAACGAGAGGAAACAATTTATAATTTTGTATATTAAGGATCTTTGTCATGACATTTCGTCTCGTCTCGTTTTGGTCAACGAAAATTAAGACACATTTTTTGCATAGTTTTTATTTTGTAAACCACATTTAGTCTCATTTTTATTCGTCTACAATATTCCATTATATATTTAATTTTCGTTATCGTCACATGACCAGCATTTTCGTTGCGTCTCGTCTCGTTTTCGTCAGGTGATAGGTTGCAAGGTTCGTTGACGACGATATTTAGTCATCATTTTCGTTGACGAAAGCAACACTAATGATATGACAGTATTATTTACCAATGAATTGTAAATTCTTAATTGATAATTGTGACCTGGTCAGTATATGTGAGATGAATGTATGAGAAGAGCTTTTGTGATGAATACAGGAGGCGTATTAATATCTTTTCCTGCCCTGTATCTCTGTTTTGATCTTACTCATGTTTCCTTTCCTGCATTCTTTCCTTTTTCCTCACCATCCATGTATCATCTCCTGCATGCATCCATCCTTCCTTCCTCTCCTGTTCTTACTGTCTGTCATATTTCTGCCTGCAGAAAGAAAGACTGTATTTGTTGAAGTTCTCTTTCTATTCTCTGGCCTCAGCTCTTTGTCTTCCCTGTCCCTTTGATCCCTTGGTGAGATCATCGCCAACTTCTCTATGTTCAAAAAACCTCCACCCATGTTCACTGGTGTGGCCTGACCCTTGGGATACTTACCCTGCCAAAAGTGCTCCATTACTGAGCCGGGGCCTGAGCCAAGCCATCGTGTTCTGGTTGAAACGCTGAGCTGAGCTGAGGGGGTCTGGTTCTTCCTAGAGGTTGAGTGAAATCAGAGCTCTTCCAAACAAGCAGGACGGGCTGAGGGCTTCACATTGATGGGGTCAGGTCATGGCTGTTATGTAATCCAGTGGAGTATCGACTGGGTGGGGCATGGGTGGGACTCTGTTATTTTGCAATGAACATATTTGAGACACATTTCATGAAGGCTTTTGCTTAGTTTTGCCAAGCAAGCTTATTGACAATTGAAACAAAAAGTAACAACGCCCAGTGCTGTAAAACTGAATAAAATATGTATAAAAACCATTGTCATCAGCATATATTTCAGCTGACAATTTAAAAAATGCAGTACAGAATGCCAAAAATATCTTTGGAGCAATGTAGAAACAATGAAGCCATAACGTTAAGTTTGTACAGGGTTTAATATTCCAATGTTTGATTTTCCAATGATCCATAAACGTTCAGATTACATGTTTTATCGCCAATTATCTACTATAGAAAACTACTTCAAACGCAAATAAAAACAGTTATCGCACATCTACTGTAGGCCATCCTTAGGCCAGAAACTCCACCCAATGTTGCTGTACTTTGTATATTCTCTAGGAATGCGAATGGCCTAATGCTTTATATTTAAAATAATTTGAACCTCAATCATAGATGCTCTCACAGTTATAGTCTTTACCTAATCAGTTCTATATAATCAGCTCCAGAGTTTACATCCTGCCTCGGATAGACAGCTGTTTCTGCTCACACTCACAAATATGACTTTGTCCTGACAGTCTCTTTAACCATGCATTATTTGCCTAACATCACAATTTCCACAGTGGTAACAGAGAATCCTGATTTGAACAGGACTTCTCTTTAGCACCAGAATCTTAAAAGCCACACATGATGTACTGATGTGCCTCTGTACAGACTTGACTCAGTGCGCTGGCCTCTGCCATATTCACCGAGCTATTGACCCACTGGCCTCAGTAAGTAATTGACCTATAAATTGTGGCAGCAGATGAGGCTGACAGCTTGAGAAATGTCTCCACTTCAGTAGTCAGCACATGACCGTGCTGCTGTGTGTTCTGGTTTCTGCTCCGCGGGTTGTTGGGAGATTATGATCAGGTCAAAACGTTTTCATTACGGTGGGTTAAGGTTTGGAATTACTCTTATTACTGACCCCTGATGACTGAGCAGAGTAACTGCAGCTGATATGTTTGTCATAGTAGGTTTTACAATTGAATGATGCATTTCTTGTGTTATATTTTGTGATTTTGCTGTCCTTTAAATCATGGTGTTAAACTGCACTATTAGTTGTGACAAAAGTTATACTCTGAATCAGAATCTGAAGTTTGTTAAGCATTTAGCAACTACAGTTAAATAAATGATCTAGTCTTTCATAAGTCTTTTGCATCAACCATGGCCAGACTAAAAAAAATGTAATGAGAGAAAAATGTCTCCTAAAGCTACACTCTGTCATTTGGCTCCAATGAACAACTCAGATTCCAAACAATTTGGGATGTAAAAACAAATACATCAAATTCACATGAATCTACATATTTACAAAAAAACAAAACAAATGTCTGGCAGATTCAGCATTTAATGTCTTTGTACTGAATTAAATTGAATGTAGGTTAAAATTGATTTGCAAATCCTTGCTTTCTGTATTTATTACCTTTCACAGCATTTTACCATTGTTGGACACAGGGTTGTATGTAAAAGTTATTTTTCTGATATTTTTTTTTTATTATTAAGTTATTAAATGTTATACAACAGAAGAGTAATGTCATGATTGACAGCTGTGATTGAGTAGCAATTGGTCAGCTCCATTCTTTGTCACAGACTTTGGCTTCAAAATGCTTCATCAGTTCATGATGGTTGTCCGATCATTAGGGATATTTTGCTTAATTTTTTGTTCAGTGGGAGGAAGAGGAGATCCATCGTCCATTCTTTACATATTCTACACTTGGATTCTGCAAACTCGCCACTACCACCACCACTAAACCCTTCACACCACTCCTCTACAACAAGAGGAAGGTATTAATGATTATTTCTCTTGTGTGCGTCTCTTTCAGAGTTCCTCCCCAGAAGGTCTGGTCTCCATCCTGAAGAGGAGGAGAGCGTCACTGGATGGACTGCCTCCCCCAGATGACACTGTTAATAAACAGAACTCCAAACGCAAAGTTCGCTTCAGTGAGCCCGATGATGGCATTGAGCAAGGTACAGTTAAACTCATCCGCAGTGTAAACATCTCTATCAAAAATGCGTTCTTCAAGTTCCAAGAATTAAATTACATTTTTCATGTCTTTCTTACAGATGAGGTAGGAGGAGATTCCTGCCTGATTCTGCTGCTGCTGTGTCTGGTGACCGTGGTGATCAGCATAGGCGGGACCGCACTGTACTGCACCCTGGTGGACACTTACTCCAACATTTGCACTGACTTCACTCACAACGTCGACTTCTACGTCATGAACGTACGGAGGTTCTTTGAAGGGCTCGGACACTGGCTGCCCCTCCGGACTTAAACACTTTCATCTGCATTCCAGACAAAGAGATGTTTCACACACCAGTACTGCAATGGACAGTGTAACACGAAGGTGAGGATTTCTCCAATACTTTGGAGTGACAGGCATGAGACCGACAGGCATTCATTTGATGCTGCCATCCAGACAGTTTAAAGCTCTGATCTCCTCTACAGTGACTGGAGCTTGGGTCCTTTGGCTCACTAAGACTTAGAAATATGAGCTATCAGCCTAAGATTTATGTATGAATCAAATGGTGCTCAGAGCAACACTAAACAGTAAAAACTGTCACAAGCGTGCATGCCATGGGATTGGGGTTTAAAACCTCCTGTTTTCTAGGGCTGGGCAGGTGTAAAAGTTTTGAAACTGGTTTGATATTAAGCCAAACACCAGACTGGACGGGTGTACTGGACCTTACCACTCTTAGTGTCTCTGTTGACTCAGCTGCCATTTGAATTAGGTTGTAGCTAATCCAGTCCACTCATGGACTTTAAAAAACCTTTAAACCTTTTCTTGCCATGTGTGGGAAACACTGTAAATACAAGTTACAGATTTTAGATTTTCCAGAATGTGTCATCATTTTAAAAAGGCCAGTTCGTCCAGTTGGCATAATATCAAACTTGTTTGAGCTCGTACAGTGGACCAGATAACCAAAACTAGAAATTGACCCAACTCTACTGTTTACTACGGTTTTGTGTGGATATTTCATCTTAAGCTGAACCTTACAGGTACCACACAAGAGGGCTCACAACTCTCAACAATATTTATATTTTCAGAAGTGATTTATCTGTGTAAAAGTGTTTCCCTTGTATTTGTAGCTGACTTAGCTGTGTAAACATTTGTCTTTTTTCTGTTTACTGTTTTTTTTTTTTTACATATACAAAGAAAAGCTTTCTTTAGAATCAGTAGGATCCTGCAAGTATGTTGCTGTTGTTTGAATGATTAATGGGCCATAAATGATCTTTAACTTTATAATATCTTTCCTTCAGTTGACCCATGTCTGTTGAATAAATATTATAATATTGTAGGGCTGTAGAGCTTTATCAGACGCATTACACAGCACAACAACAAAGATGCATATTATTTTGAAAAACCATGATTCCAAAAACTGATAAGCCTTTATCGTTCTTTCACTGAACGGGATAATTCATCTGTGTGTTTACCTCAATACAAGTGGTTACTCTTAACATTCCTCTTAACGTCTTATTATGACCAATTCAAAGCGAGATATTGTACTGTGAGTGATACTCGTAAATGTACAAATGGCCCTGTTAAGTATAGCATCATAGAAACAGTCTGCATGAATGATGCTGTATGTGTAGATTCAGGGTAATTAAGGTTCTTGGTATGAGAATATCATATCTACGTATGGATAATGTACAGCGAGCAGGGTCTTAAATCCCCCTGAAGGGGTTCTTTCCACAACAGTGACCTGCCCGCTGTACATTATCCTGATCATTTCACGGCTACTTACTAAAGAAAATGTTATTTGACACAAAATATTGATTTACATTTTTTTTTGTCTTGATTTGAATTCTTTTTAATGCTTCAGCTTAGAAAAATGGTCTGTTAGATTTGACAGTGGAACTGTGTCCATCGCCATGTAAACCCTGTGGTCTTCTAATGTTGAACATTTCACTGCTAACTTACAGTGTGGTCATGAATATGAACAGCTGAACACATGTATTTGTTATAATTAAATTATGAATTTATGAAAAAATAGAAAATAGGTGCCAGCCTTGCAAACACAGCTAAACATCAAGCAAGTACAGCAACATAAGACATAGCAAGCTAGCGAATATAATTCACCAGCCAAACAGCAAGAAGACCAGTTTGATGTCTTTTATGGCAGCTTTTTATTTTACAAATTTTTCTCTCTAAAAGCCAGTCTGCGATTTACTCCTGTCTGGCGGCCTCTTGCTCGGTCACTCTCTCCTTTTCTTCTGTTCTGCTCTGGTTCTGGCATGAAACCTCACTATCATTCCTCCCCTGCCCTGAACATGAAAACCTCTTCCCCCCAGTGGTCCAAAGCTTGTGTGCCAGCAGAGTGAACACAAACACGCCCCTGGTGATCCAAGCTCCTGGCATCACAGCTAACTGAGCAAACTGGCCTTAGCTGCAGTCAGTGGTTAGCATTACTTTAGCAACTGGCTGGTGTTAAATTGTGTGGTCACATGATCAGTGCTTTGTCCGTAGAAACGGCCTGCTATACACAGCAACCATCTGCTCCTCAGAAATAACAATGACCGTAGAATGCTGTAATTGACCAATCAGAAACGAGTATTCAACAAAGCTGTGTAATACCAACTTAATACACAATACATTTCAGTGTAGTCATGATTATCAGTATGCAATACTGTCATTTAACTCCTCAGACATTCAGACACTTACCCTGTGTTTATACTTTTGGTGCTCAATGTTTTCATGTTCACCCTTTATTGTATAACCCCAAAATGTTCTACATGTGGATTTATGATCATATCTGTTCTCCTCCTGCAAAGCAGCTACAATGTGATAATTTAAACCCAATTCAGAGTTATACATTTTGATTGTGTTGCCCCTGATATCATCAGAAACAAGCAAAACACAGGTGGTTTAAGGACAGAAAATGAATACAGAGTACATTACAACTTTGAACGACGCTAATTTTTATATACACCTGTCTCTGAAATTGAACTTTTTAATCTCTATTGGGAGTATGGGAGTATGTATACGGGTTAAGATGTCTTTGTATCATTTTGTCCAAAAGCAGAGCTTTATGGACCAACAGTTGTGTTTCCTGTCTGGCACAAGTAACACAACAGAAAATATGCCTGTTACCACTACATTTTACTGAAACGGACAAAATGAAATTTGATCAGCATGTTCCTTTATTCCATTGCCTTGTATTGATGTTTTAACTGATTTCAATTCCTTTTTATCTCTCCTTCTGAACTTCCAATGTTTGCTAAGTGATGACTGTTTTGTCTGTATTGTCACTGTGGATACAGCAATATGCAGTCCACCTTTATATGTTTCAATATTTATGGTATGTTGTTTCCGAAAGGGAATACAAAAAGAATATTAATTACGAAACATTTGCCATTGTGTTTTCTTTTCTGTTTGGTGGTTGAAAAGAGTTTCTCAACTTTGAAATTTGACAATCAAGATATTTTCAGTTAGTCTGTTGACTCTAGAAATAGAAAGCCTGATGGCTGTAGGAGCCTGTACTGTATGGAGAGACCTCCTTAAAGTACTTGCATTAAAAATAATTAAATTTTTTTGCTTCCATTATGTTAAGTGCACGATATTGTTTGGGTGATTTCCATTAAATTGAAGCTCCCAAATGTATTTCACGACTGGGATCGCTTTGATCACTTTATCAAACAGAGAATGTGCGCAAACTAAACTTCTCAAAAAAGATTGGAAAAGTGTTAATAGTGTCTAAGTAACTCAGAATATGGTCTCCATTCTAAAGTTGGGCCTTACTTATGTGTTTCCTGGACTGTTGTCTCAGTCTTGCAATTAAGTAGTACCTGCTGTGCTGTCTTCCTGGCATGGAGTGAAAAAAGAGAACAAATGGAAACACAAAAAACTGTTTGAGGTTAACAGGACATGTTAGCTTGGTGATTTTGACAGTTTTAACATAGAGTGTGGAGTGAATAATGTAATCTGATTTTAATAAAGTATTGCCACTGTAGATACGGGATACATTATGAATTCCACCTTTATATGTTTTAGTAGGCCTATTTACGTATGATCACTTGTGTTCATAAGGGAATAGAAAAAATAATTAAGGAATATTTGCCAGTGTGATTTCTTTTCCAAGGTTTACCACAGTTATTAACATCATCTTTTCAATCTGGCAAATCAAAAATACCCAACGTGTATAACTTCCCTTCACCACTAGATGTCAGTGTACACCGTGGAATCACCAATCATTTTGTTAAGGAGCATACTGCTGCAGTCTTACTGTAATACATAGCCAGTACAGTACAGGACAAAGACCCTGTGGAAAGTTAAGCAAAGTCTGACCCACTGTGTGTCTTATAATTTATATTTCACATTCACAATACTTAAAATGTTGTAAATTTAATGCGAGAAAACTTTTCTTTTAACGTGTTTAGTATGATGACATGACCTAGATATTGGATTTGTTCGTCTGTAATATATATAAAATGTGGAACAACACAGAACTCTAAACACTTTTCTGCTTCTGGTGGATTAAGTAGCGGAATAATACAGCACTGCGGCCCCACAGCTGTCCATGTATTACATTGGAATAGATCTTCAGCCAATCAGCTGACAGAACCGGAAGTCACGTCTTACCAGGCGGGACCTTGAACTTCAACGCAACAATGGCGACTGTAACCTCCAGTAGACCGTACCATGTTATTGTTTTCGGCGCTACAGGGTTTACCGGACAGTTTGTCGTGGAGGAGGTCGCCCGGTGTGCTGCACAGAGTCCCGGCGGTAGCTCCCTGAAATGGGCTGTGGCCGGGAGAAGCAGACAGCGTCTGGAAGACGTGTTGAAACAAGCCGCGGGGAGGCTGTGTATGTGTTTGACAGAGTGTACTGAAGCTAGCAGAGACAGGACAGACAGGAGTGTTTGCTGTCAGGCTTAAATGTCATGCTGCGTTTCGCTGCCGCAGGATACTTTACTATACTTCACTGACAGAGGAGGCTTTCTTAGTTGTTGTTGTTATGTAACTAAAAGTGGACAACTGTGAACCCTAAATATAAGTTCTTGTTGTGCTCCAAAGCAGCTAGCTTTATAAATGAGCAGCCTGACAGGTTATTGAGCAGTTAGTACAGTCCTACTGACCAGAAAGTAATTTTACATAGAGAAAGGGGGCTGTTTTATTTATGCTGTAGTCCCAGTAGTTCACAGTATCAGAGTTCACGTCAGGCCCCTCTCAACTCCAAACTAGAGCACGGACACACCAGATATACTGTAACAAGCATTTCAAAATAAAAATCTATTCCTATATTAATTGATGTCTGATATTTTGAGCTTTGTTTTCAAAAACATTGGAGTAAAGGCGGCATAATTGCTACCTAACCTAAACGTGGGTGTGTTGCATGAAAATTTGCTGTGCCACGAGTTATATTAGGGCTGTATCTGAGAGTTATCCACTGAACAATTACTGAAAGATGATTTCTCTTCATTATTTTTTGTCAGCAATGCCAGAACTAAGGACAGATATTGAAATCATTGTGGCTGATGTGTCTATCGAAGAATCCTTGTCCATCATGTGCCAACAAGGCCTGGTGATTCTCAACTGTGTGGGACCTGTAAGTATGTTATCCAGGCTTTGACAGGAGTTGAAACAAAGTGATGATATTTGACACAGGTTTTAAATTAGATTAAACCCCACTACACTTGAATATTGTGGTTTGTGTTGAACTATTCTTTCTATGCTCCTTCTAGTACAGGTTTTATGGTGAACCAGTGGTCAAAGCTTGCATAGAAAATGGAGCTCACTACATAGACATCTGTGGGGAGCCTCAGGTAGGAAAATATTGTTAATTTCAGTGTTGTTTTTTTAACATGTGGATGCACAGTGACAGTGTGTATCTATTTGTTTAAAAGCTTAGTTATCACTGCTCTTAAAGTGAACTGCATTGATTGTTTATTGTTTGCATCTGTGACTGCACGATGGTTGTGCGTTCATACATTCAAAAGCATTTTGTCTTTGTGTATCTGTGGTTATCTATATTCCACAGTTCCTAGAGCGCATGCAGCTAGAGTACCACAATAAGGCGTTGGACAGAGGAGTGTATGTGATTGGCAGCTGTGGCTTTGACTCCATACCTGCAGACCTGGGTATTCTCTATACACAGAGGCAGTTCAAAGGTAGGAGACAGAAGACACGCTGATGTCAGCCACTGTGGATCAAAAGCCTGTAACTTACTGTTACTTAATAAAGAAGGTAGAGAGTTTATAATTCTACTGGTTGTATGAGCCCTCAATGTATCAAGGTGTACAAAACTAGACACACCAAACACTGCAATACTTTACAGGGCTGTATTTTTAATCTCCATGCTTATATATTCAATTTTGCTTAATAGTACTTTTCATTCTCAGGGCCTCATGCCAACCAAGAATCTCAGATGTGGTGGTAATGGCATTTAGTTTGACCGAAATATGGAACACTATGCATTTTCATGGTTAGCTACACAAAATTGTTTGTTAATAATTTGCAAATTTTTTGACCGAATACAATTCTTTTGATAACTTTTCACCTTTGGGTTCCAAAGATTCTGTGTGCAAAATTTCTTGTAGATCCGACCAAGCGCATCGGAGGAGTTCGAAAAAGTTGAGACAGCATATTTCGCGATTTAAATAGATTTTCTTGTTATATCCTGATACATTTAATTGAAGCTTGTGATTTCTCTTCTTATCTTTTCTGATCACAGGAACACTGACAGCTGTGGAGAGCTTCTTGGCATTAAGCAGTGGGCCTGAGGTAGCTTGAACATTTACAGATTCTGCATAGCATGATGTGAATGATAGTCAGATACTTTGTTTTTCAACCTTTTAAAGTAAAGCGATGGCTGTTTCAGTGTCAGTTGATAAATTGAGCCGTCACAGCTGTGTACTTATCACACACGGTATTTATAAGAAATGTTAGAAAATATCAATACAGAGACACAGTACAATGTTTTTTTGAACTAAATATAAAGGGAAGTTGTTTAAGATAAATAAAAACAGAATGTGTTAATTTGATAGTCCTTTGTGACATATTCAATTGACTTTGAGGCATTCAGTTTCTATTTACGTTGGATTTGAGTTGCAGTGTCAGAATATGTGTTTATATATTTTTTTTTGGGACCCTTGAATCTGTTAATCAGAAAAAAATAGCAATCTATGCAATTAAACCTTTTGGTCTTTATTAAGGGGGAATTGAGGGTAATTGAGGCTCGTTGTTTCCTGCACTGTCACATAATCTAAAGTGATCTCACCCTTGCAGGGCTTTTCTGGCCATGATGCCACTTGGCAGTCAGCTGTGTACGGTTTCTCAGACAGCCGATCCCTGCGCCAGCTGAGGAAGAAGTTTGGCCACAAGCCGCTGCCTGTGATCGGAGCCAAAGTCAAAAAGAGGTAAAGCTATAACTTAGCAATTACTGTCCGGCTACAGCACATTACTTTGATAAATGACATTTTGAATGGGATGTGGGGCTTTGCAGCGGTTAATCAAGTAAGGTGTGTTTCTTCAGAGTACAGCAGAGAGGAGCTCTCCCTATGTACTTGTTTTTGACTTACATTTCAATCTTCTGGTTCCAAAGTTAAGATGAATATTAATAATAATTATTAATTTAAAATCTATTGCAATTTGAGCAAATTAAATCATCACCAAACAAAACCCTGATTCCAAAAACATCGGGTAAGATGTTAATAAAATAGAAAAGATGATCTTCTTATTCTTGTTTTAGACAGTGTCACAACCTTTTTAGAATCAGGTTTGGAAATGTAATTTTTTGTAATGTATGAATATGTGGTGCGGATGTTATTTTTAGGAATGTTTTGGAATGAAAGCCTTTATTTTGACTCTTCACACCATGAAGCCTTCTCTATAAGACAGGCATAAAATCGGCTTAAAGTTACTGTATAATAATGCAGCACACTTTGGGATACAACGTTTCTGCGAGATAGCTGCATATTGCAGACTATTACTGTCTGGCGGACCGACTTACATTCAGTGAAATGAGATTTTATTGGAATGTGGGGCCTGGCAGGAATGGAGAGACAGATTTAGAAGACTATCACTGGATGAAATGAGCTGTTGTGCTGACACTGCAAGAAGAGGTAGATGTGTGAGTGCTGATCAAATTGCTTTCTCTTTCTGTAATTTGGTTTCTATGTTTGTGTGTCCAGGGGATTTATGTTTTTCAGCAAGGAGATCGAGCAGTATGCCATCCCATTTATGGGCTCTGACCCTTCGGTGGTCAAGAGAACTCAGCGTTTCCTTTACGAGGAGGAACAGCAGTCACCAGTAAGATTTTAACAGTTCAAAGTTATCATTTGTAATTACAACTTACAAAATGTTGATTCAAAGTGGCTGTAAAATTCAGAGCGTAGTGATTGCATGCACATGGCTCTCAATATAACGGTGACGGCTATGCTAACAGTGCTAATGCCAATGCAAACAGTCCCAAAAAACAGTAAAAGTTGAGAGACCTAACAGCGTAACCCAAGGCGGAACTAGCAGGTCTCTTTTATGCTTTTCTAACAAGGCCATGTGTTGGCTGGTTATCAGTGATAACAGCTGTATGTGAGTTATATATTTACTGCCACAGTATCAGTAATGTTTTGGCTAAAATCTTGGTTGCTTTAGAGTAGAGGGAGAAGTAATGCCATGCATGAAAACGTTTTGCTCTGCCTTAGCGTGCCTCAGTACTATACGAACGATAAGACCTCAGTACTATACGAGTCCCTCAGGAACAAAGCTAGGTACGATGCATTAAAAGACACAAAGAGATTCACAGTTCAGTATTAAGGCAACATACTCCATGTTCTGTTGACTGAACCTCTGCGTCCTGGCTGTAAAAAGTGAAACCTTTTCTCCCCGTGCTCTACCTGTAACTAGGTCAGCCATTCCAGCAGCTGTCACTGTTTTGATCACAGCCAGAGACACGGGCCTTAATGAAACTATCTCATTATGCTGTTTAGACCGCCATCTACCAGCAGAAATGGAAATATGATGAGTCATCTGTAGTGATTCATCACTTTCCCTCCTGCTGCTCATTACTCCCTTTGACATCTCATCTCTACCTTCGTCCTCCCACCAATTGTTTCTCTTCTTACTCAGC
>CAFUXE010000185.1:183547-193758 GCA_903364295.1 Serranus cabrilla | reverse complement strand
TAACTTCACATAACAGAACAAACTCCAGTCTTCTCAAACTGTTGACCAGCAGCTGTGTGGAGGAGCAGGCGATGGCCTGAATAGCACAGTTAGATCCTTTGTTCTTCTACCACAGTTACACCTGGTTATTCCAGTCCCCTGCCTGTCTGGTAATATGTTTGATTGTGGATGGATGAGTTTTGTCTCAGCCACACCTGCTTTAAGTAAATCGATAGAACAATGAACTTGGCAGGACTTCGAGGAAGCTGTGCAGTTGGGGAAAGTTTTGATATTATTTTTATGCACACTTCTTCCTCATGGGTAAGTGTGTGTGTGTGTGTGTGTGTTCTTGTACTATGTGAGGACTGGAACAGTTTTTAACCAACAGTGAGACATTTGGCCTTCCTGAGGGTTAAGACTGGGTTTTAAGATAAAGGTTATATAAAGTTTAGGTAACTATAACCTTATAGTTGGGGTTAAGCATTCCCTCGAAATCTGACATGATTTATCAGAGAATTTCATGGAAGAATTTTGAAATGACTACATTTCTTCATGCGGTGGTTTTAAACAAAGCATTAGCTTTAATAATGTGCTTTTGAATGTTTCGGGTGGAAACAAGCCATCGGTTTAAAAAGTCAAGTTTTTCATATTATATGATCCATTCGGAATATAACAGACCAGGAAAATTCATTCATTTATTCATCTTCTGTAACCGCTTATCCGGGTCAACCCGGGTCACGGGGGGCTGGAGCCGATCCCAGCTGCATTAGGCGAGAGGCGGGGTAAACCCTGGACAGGACGCCAGTCTGTCACAGGGCTGACACATAGAGACAGACAACCATTCAATTTAGAGTCACCAATTAAACCTGAGCTGCATGTTTTTGGACTGTGGGAGGAAGTCGGAGTACCCGGAGAGAACCCACACACACACGGGGAGAACATGCAAACTCCACACAGAAGGGCCGCAGACCGGGTATCGAACCCACAACCCTCTCGCTGTAAGTCAAGGCCTGGCCCAGACCAGGAAAAGAAAAATCTTAAATAAATTTGGTCTCGTTGTTCAGTCCTCCATTAAACATATATTTTTAAGTACATGGTGAATCAGAAGAACAAATAAAATATCTAATTTGTTAGTGTAATGAAATGTCTTCATTTTGTTATCAAACTGCAGGTAGGTTGCGGTCAGTCAGATGAGCTGCTACGTCCAGTCAGTAACTGACTGACACTAAGGAGGCACGTCAGCCAGTAAAAACACTTCAGCGAGGGCTGCTTTAGTGAATCCTCACATATGGCTCCTCAGAGCAGAAATCAGAGCTTTGAGATGGTCGAAAAGATGGCGGAACGACCTCCAGTTCAAACGGGGATCCAGGAACGAGGAGATATAAAATACCAGACATCAGATGAGCCCCTATGATCCAGTTTGACAGCCTGTGTTTGGACCTCAGATTTTAGAAGTGAGCAGACAGCTCCCCCTTCGGCTGAGGAATGTGAAAACACGTCTGTAGTGATAAACTGATACAAGTCTGTATATGTCAGACATTTGTGGGAACATAAACAGATGAAAAACCCATTTTTGCACAGAGGACTTTAAGAGACCCAATGCTCCAGCTGCACACAGTATATATAAATCTTTTATCTTATTGACTTTATTAAAACCTTGTTACCTTTGTTTGAATGCTAATACAAGTAAAAACATTACATTTTGTTGCCTTTCACTGTACGACTTTGAACAATTTTCTTTTATATGTAACATCTTATTTTCTTGTATGTTCTCATTTTATATTGACCATCTTGTGTGATCTTTGCTTTGTTTTTATACTGAAATGTGCCATAGTAATAAACATGACTGTCAGCATATTAATCATGTTTTTTAGTTGTCGTTTTAAGCAGTTAGCATATTGGGTGGACTGTCTGCTACATCAGTAGTAATTTACATGCACAAATGCATACCCTGAGCGGTGTGTCTCTGTAAATATCACCCTGGACCTTAGAGAGAGAGACTCTCGACTCACAGGAGCAATAAAGACAGACACAAGTGTGACTAGGGTTTATTACTTTTAATCAATTCAGCTAGCTACAAAATGTCCACCACTTCACACACTGACAGGATACAGAGAGGGAGTCTTTAATATTACATGCGTTGAGGACATCAATCTCACGGTTTAACCTATTGTGTCATTCAGGTTTAGGTATTTAATCACCTTACTCTAACTACTCGACATTTTGGCGATTTGGTGTGCATAGCTCTAAAGTACAGAAGCAACAAAAAAACCCTTTTGTATGTTTTTTTTGTTTCAGAGTATAGTTATTGTTATTCAATATGATCATTATTTTTACCAATAACAAACCACACGGGGAGAATAAACTTACAGATACAGTCTTCTTATAAAAGTAAGGTCTCTCAGAAATATGCGTCTTTGCTTTACATTGCAAACGTTTATTTTTTTTCAGAGCATCCAAAACCTATGTTACAGTACACAACCAGTCCTCATCTTTCAGCACATAATCAACATCTTCATCACTGAACTGCATAATCATTTAGAAAACAGGTCATTTTTTGCAATACAACCCCAAGTCCTCATATTTTTTCATCTTCATCTCACTTTTTTGATCCCTTTTGCATTATTTTACAACGAGATGGTCACAGTCGGTAAATATATCGAGACAAAAAGAGTGGCACTATTGCAAACTTGCAGGAGTATGGAACGATCAACTGTGTCCTAATACTGAGCATGCGTTTTGTCAATTTGCTACTGCCATGTTATCGTTTTTTATATATATTTTTCAGACAGGTTTTATTTATAAGACTAAAATCTACCATTTGTCATGCAGAGAACGCACAATTCACATCACTTGGAATGCAATGTCTAATACAGCTACAGAGAGTCTAGTTGCACATTGTCTAAACAGTAACTCAGTATGATTGCGATGAAGGAAAATGTACCAACGACTTCCTTTTGATTGTAAGTGCTTTATGCAATCCCGTTCATCTGTACCGTCGCTTAGTAAATCATTACTCCTGTTTTTCCATCAGCCTTCTCCCTTTTGTCGTGACAACACCAAAATAAGGAGCATGACAGTAGCCTAAATGGAATGACACAGTTTTACTAAGACGATACTGAGATACTGAAAAGGAAAAGGAATAAAAACAAACAGCTTGTATAGCATTCCTATTATATACTTGTCATCCAGAGCAGTGTACTTTGATATATATATATATATTATATATGATATTTAATAATATATGATATATATATATTTTGATAAAGAGAATAAAAACTTCACAGGTGAGCTAGAGAGCCATCAAGTCAGCACTATATACAACCTTTGGAAAGAATGATATACGGAGTATAAGAAATCATCTTTTTACGAGGACAATCATCTTGAAAAAGCTCGACAGACGACACACAGAACAACATTTACAATGGGAAGGGGAGGTGATATGTGCATGTGTGCAAACCTAGAAGGTCAATACCATGATGAAAGCATATCAGCGCCTGTAGATGTGCGGCGCGGGACGCCGGGACGATCACGCTCTGCGCTCAGGGCGTTTAGCCACTGCCCAGCATCTTTGTGGCGCGCTGGTTGGCCTCGTCAATCCTGGTCTTGTTGGAATCAGCCTGGGTGAAGGAAAAGAATGGAAACTCTCACAGTACAGTGAAGTGGTGGATGTGTTACTCTGAGACACCATCATCATTCCTCACAGATGTTAACACCACTGACGACATTGAGGTCACAGCATACTATCTAGTAGGGATGGACATAAAGTACTTGAGTGCTAGATTTGGACATTAGCATTTGTTGAACACACAGAGTAATCACAGTTCTTTTCTTTGTAACGTTTACTATCTTTAATGTGCTAGCATGACGAAGCAGGTCACACCGGCCATCAAGCTAAAGCGTACTGAAACAATAAAACAGTTCAATGACAATGAACATGCTCAGTATTATTTTGAGTATGACTGCTTTGACCAGCGATAACAGCACTGGGCTACCCAAACTTCAGCTACATTAGCTGTAGTTGACTCACCTAATGTTAATAGAACGTTAGCGAGTTAGCATGGTAACATTAGCTAACATTGCTTGCAGCTATTTTATGACAATGAAATGACTGAATGTGAAAAATGTATCAAAAACTCTCAAACTGCAAGCCTTTTTATTGAGTTTCCTATGAGTAAAATACTTATAATAGTATAATACTACTAGTGAATAATAATAGTACATGTAAGTTGAGTTAAATCTGGTGAGCTGAGATGTGGATGTCGAGAGCTTTTATTGTGAAAGAACAGAAAGAGCGAAGCTGTAACGCCTCTGTTATTATTTCATTGCCTTCGTTAGTATAGATGAAACTCAAAACCTTTGGCAACAACGCATTCATTCACTTCATGATGTCATCAAGAAGTCATTTCAGGCCCTATTCTTATAGTTTTTAGGATTTTTTTTGTAAGTACTTGTGTAGTCTATACTAATTTAATGTAAGTCTTTAGATATGGAAATATCCCTACTATAAAGACTTTGTTTTATCCACTTTATTTTTCAGACAGTTACCCCATAAACATCATGAATAAATACATTCACGCAGAGGATAAACACTAAATTATGACAGCTATATCAATAGAGATACTGGAAAATAGGTGTGAATGAACACATAGTGTTTACAGGTAAGATATTTCCAATCAGGAAAAATCAAGGGAAATGTTAATGTTATGACCTTTATCTTTACAAATATTACATTTAAATCCTGTATAACATCAAAGTGAGCCTAAATTAAGCTACATTATATGCCTAATGTACAATAAATAAATGTAACTTTGAAATCTAGATCTTGTCATGGGTCGTACCTTCTCCATGATCCTGTCGATCTGGCGGTTCTGGGTGTCGATCTCGTTGCCCATGTCCAGGGCCATGTGGCGCAGGTTACCGATGATGCCACCCACCTGCTCAAGGTTCTCGTCCATCTCATTTTCCCGGGCATCGTCTGTTACCCTAAACACACACAAACACACACAAGGGCAGATTTAAATGCTGTGGCATCTGCATCAACACCAGGTCAAACACTGCACATATTGCCGTGCTGACCAGGTTTAGGAAGTCACTGCCTTCTCCTTCTGCGACACCCTCGTACACATTTCACCTCTGATATTTTCCTTGTCTCTGAAGATCATTATCTGACCTCAGACCAGGCATCTGGACACTGCACAGTGCACTGCAGTTTGTATTCAGTCTTGCTGCTGTAATCTTTTTCTTTTAATCTTTCTCATTTTGCAATTGAAAAATTATTAGTAAAGATCTCATTCATGAGAAAACAATTGGATTAGGAAAAACTGAGAATTAAACATCTATTTACACATAACAGAGATACAGACCTGAGTCTGACAGACAATGCTATGTAACACAAACTATTATTACTGGCAGTAGGTTGTGCAGATAAACATTAAAAACTAAGATCTCCAGGGATTTTGAGACAACAAATACACAACATCATATGTACTTATTTGTTGTTCTACAGTTGTGTGTATTCAACTCTGTGCTCCATGGCTTATGTGTTTTTTGTGTAATATCACCATTTTCAATAACTTGCAACTGTATTAAAAAAAACATATTCATCAAGATCTCCATCATCATTGCTCTATTTTATTGATGTCCTATTGCTTTTTACTGCTCGGCATGTTTGCACGTGTCGAGAACTGAAATGAACTAAAGACACATGAGAGAATGGAATGATGTTCATTTTCCAAGACCTCAACTTTGATTATGTAAAATAACGTGGGTAAGTGACAGGAATTCTGAGGGGAAATACTGATATATTGCATTAAGAAATGAGTGGGGAAGAATGTATTGATGTCTTGACCTCCCCTCTGCCTCGATATCATTTCCATGTAAATCCAACTTTCCTTCGTGATCTTTACGCAAGACTTAAAGCTGCTGATAATTACTGTCTATGTGTCATTTTTGAGTCCTACAGTTAAATGTAAACAGTATTTCTTATATTTTACTTGAAATAACTTAATTTACACACTCAACCAGTTTGAAGTGGTATTCCAAAGTGCTTTTTTTAACCTATCAGCAAGTTAAGGTAAATGCCTTGGTTTGCATGACAAAATGTTCACAGCGACAATGCTTACATATTGATGTGTAGGAGAAATTATGTTTAGCATGTCCGCATGCTGAAGACAGATCATACTATACAGGGGCTTTCATGGGTTGATAAGCAAACCACAGAGCATTAAATAAGAAATTATATACAACTCTCATGTCGGAGCGAAGATGGAGCCAGGAGACCATTAATTTAGCTTAAGTTAAAGAACTTGGCTGGCCTGGCTCTGTCTGAAGGTGAATAAATGATTGCGAGTATGTCTATCATGCTCAATCAGGCTCTAGTAGTCTTTTGTACGGATTAAACATATTAGTATAAACAGTGTGCTCACTGTGGTGGGCTCTGGCCATCACCATCTTGGCACTGTCTGACTCTGGCTAATCCGGAAATGTGCCAAGAGTTGGAACATGGGTGGATCTGAGGGGGGCTGAAAGAAGCCTGGTTGTTGAAACACACCTCCTGTGATGGCACACACCTGTCACTCAAGCGGCCACGCCCCTAATCATGCACAGCTTTAAGCCTTATTGTAACTTCAACAGGTGAGTTATTTCAAAATCCAACTCCCATCAAGTTGTCATGAACAGATAAATGAACTATAGAGACCAAAACTTTATTTTCTACACCAGGTTGTTTATTTATGTTTATTGTATTCATGTTTATTTATTTATTTATTTCTGAAGAGTTGTGAGTTTTTATAATGGGAGGGATTGATTTGCTTTTCGAGCAAGCCTCACGTGGCCTTTGACAGAACATTTGTATCACTTCTGGGTTGTCTTCATGTTTCAGTGCCGAGGTAGCCGAGAAGGGTCTAGCTGCAGCCGCAGCCGCTACAAACCACGCCCCCTACAAACCACGCCCCCATTGCATTACCTTTGATTATTCTGGCTGTAATGGTGCTCTGGTGTTCCTATTAAACCACAGCTCGGATGTCAATCAAACTTGGACTTCAGTAGGGTTGGATTATGTTCACAGTGTAATTGAACTGCACTAGGGTTCCTATGGAAGCAGTCTGAGACTAAGTGGCCTCAGGCTGGTTGTTTTGGTCCACACCAGAGCACAATTGGACCGTTCACAAGCGCCCAAACCGGAACAAGATATAACAGCAGTTTGATTGCAACAGACTAAACTTAAAGTGCCCTTACACTTAAAATGTATGAACCACATCCACCCCTCTTTCTGCCCACACGTTTACACTCCCTAGCACCATCTCAGGTGTTACTATAGGTGAACCTCCAGCTCCCCTCTTACCTGCGGATGAAGCCTCCGCTGATGGCCATCTGTTCGCGCTCATCGACCACACGGGCGGGCTGGCTGGCCACCACCCCATCCTGGTTGTTCCCCCAGGCCTTGCTGGCTCCGCTCTTCATCCTGGCCGCCGACAGCGAAGGGGAGGACGAGGAGGGACAGTTACTCAACAGTTTGACTTAACAGTTCATCATTTACCTCAACCAGGCTGGCTTCCCATTAGACAGATCTACAGAGAGCCTTGGATTTGAGGTACTGCAACAGAACACATATATACAAATATATATATGTATATATCAGTATGTAGCGTGATCAGCTGACACAAAGGTGTTATTTGGTTTCATGCATTCAGCACATAAATATATGGTGGGGACTAGACTAAGTCAAGCAAAGCATAGCAGGCACAGACTGGTTGGTAGACTGGGTTTAGTAGGTACAGGCTCATTCTGTTGTTACACAATAATAATGTATGTGATGTTATATCTTGTAGGTATATAACATACTGTTCAGAATCAGGCACAAGTCACATCTGTCTGTTTTGCATAATCTAGACATGCATTTTAATAGCTTTAACATGTGTGTTTCATAGTACCCCTTCCCTTTCCCTTCTCTTTTAAAATATTCAAACTGGCACTTCTGTGTTGTTGCAATGATACAACCCCTATCCCCACCACCCCCACTCCCACAGTTTAATGTCCCGGTGTGACAGAAAACAGAGAAGAGACAAGCTTTTGGCAGACACACAACACAGAGTGTACAGGACTTGTCACATTGTTAGGAGGGACGACGAGTAATGCGGAGAACAAACTGCCAAACGACAAAAGAAAACAAAACAAAACAAAACATGAAACTGGAGGGAGTCAACAGAGAATAACACCATGGTTAACTCCTAGACCTACTATAACACCCCCACCCTCGCTTTGAGGTTCCTAAAGGTCACGGCTCTTCTTCTCAGAGTTAGATATTATAAGGCAGCGGAGTGAAGAGTGTGATAAGGATGACACTAACACATCCCATGGATTCATCTCTATCAGCCTCTGTCTCAGGAGGAGAAAGTAGAAAGACAAATACGGCTGTGCTAACACGATATGCAATCACAGCTCGGCTGCATGGCTTTGTAAATGTCACCTCACTCTACCCGTCAAACTTCACACCACCAGACTCAGTGTCGGTTTGGCACCAAAGAGTCAGGGACAGAGCGGAAGGTAGCAGTTAGAGCTTCATCTGATCGTCTCTTTAGGTCTAGCTTTAAGGTATTTGTAACTCATTTCAAAGGGACAGTTCACCCTAAATAAAAAAGACATCTTACCTCTGGTGCTATTTATCAGTCTACAATGTTTTGCTGTTAGTTGCCGTGTGTTAGAGATATCAGCCATGACACGTCTGCCTTCTCTCTAATATAATGTGGCACTCATTACATTACAGAACAATTTCCGTATGCAATTCCTTCACTAAAGAAGACAATGTCTCAGTCAAGAATATCCACATTTTATGAAAGTTTTTGGCGACTGGCACATTTTCTAGAAGTTAAAAAGTTCCACAAGCTCCTGCAAAGGTTGGTCGCTTGCTTTGCTTTTCTTACTCAAATGAATACTCGAGTAATTGAGCTTCAGTCTGTATGATAGATAATTCAACAGTTAACTTGCATGTGTTATTTAGATTAAAAGGGGGACACCAAATCTTACACATTCAGCAATTGATTGTGTTTTTAAAAGGACTCTTCTTAAACAACAAATGTTTTGCACCAGAATGACAAACTGACAAATGCTTTACATGGCATCTGATACATACTTGTAACAGTTTTTAAAACTTGCACACAGCCATCACATGTGTTTTCTTTCTAAATAAAAAAGTTGTTGATCTATTGGATTGTAATAACGGACAATATACACAATTGTTATTAATTATTTTTCATCAAATCAATATTGAGCAATTTTAGGTCATAACAATATAACTACTATAATCATGATAATAATAATGACTGTCACCATAGAATGAGAACATTTTCATCTGTTGCTGTTATTTTGGAGCAGTGTAGTTGTCTGTGCTGGTCGTTTTACCTGACACCAGCAAGAACGCATCGTCTCACACTGTCACGCAGCGTTCTGCAGGCTTGTGACCTTGAGATTTCATTCTTCCAAGAAAACTGCAAGAACACAAGTCTGTTCTTTCAGTTTGTGGGTTTCAAACGCCCATGATCTGTGTTTGAGAGAAAGCACACATCTCTTCGGCTGATCTTTCCAGCACTGGACAACTCAAACCAAAACAATCTGATTAGTAGCACTACAGGTAACAGAAAAACTCTTCTCCTCCCTCTTCTGAGATATTAATCTATACATATTTTTTTTTACCATCCATTCAGCAATAAAGTCATTTCTTTGCTTGAAGGGTCGCATCACTTGCTAAGTTTTGTATAACCTTGGATGTATTCTAGCTGTATCAGAGAATGGTGATGGCTCAGCCTCCTACACTGCTTTTATTAATAGAAATGGACTGAGGCAAGGCTTCGCTTAGCTCCCTGCTGACACACACCAGTGTGGTAAACACACACGCTACCCTTGTCTGAGTCCTTTCTTTCTGTACCGATTTCTTTCCAGCTTTTTAGTTCTCTTCCCTTTGTTCCTTAATGTTGTGAATATTTTCACTCTCCTCTCCTCTCCTCTCCTCTCCTCTCCTCTCCTCTCACTTTCCTTTCATTTGATATCAAGTCTGCTCTCCTTTGCAGTTTGCTTCCCTGCAGTCTCATAATGGGTATAATGCACTTCTGTAATCAGCTTTGCTGTGATTGAACTGAAATGATCTGATTAGATCATATGAGGATTGCATCCCGTGGTAAAACTGAAAACTCAATCTATCTAATTCATTCCCTGAGTGACCTGCAAGTTGAGCT
>CAFUXE010000185.1:157480-175178 GCA_903364295.1 Serranus cabrilla | reverse complement strand
AAGAGTGTGAAGAGGGGGAGGATAGCGACACTTGCTTATACGCAACTCTTCTTCGTCTCTGCTTCTTAGACATGCAGCACCGCCGCACTAAGATGTGGCACCTGCTTCAGCCTGATAGGCATAAATAAGATTATGGTGTGTCAGTGTACACACACACATACATTTGAATGCACTTAACGTACTATTACACACACATCCCCCCCTGCCTCCTCAGCAGTTTGGGAGGAAAGCCATATTGATGTTTGAGAGGCGAGAGGGGAGCAATAAGGAAACTCTAGTGTATAAATTATTCTGTTATTCAGCAATCCTCCATCCAAGATAAATCCCAAAGTAGTCCAAATATGTCCCAAGGGAAATTCCAAGGAATAATCAACCATGATCCTATACAGGACTGGAGCTGGTTCAATGCAGATTCTTCATTCAAATTCATACACTAGTACAGGTTGCTGACTTGAAGTGCTCATAGCTTTATGATTTGGTTTGCTGTGCTGCAACATAAAGGATGTGCACTAGTTTCAAAAATACTTTTAATTCAGAAAATATTTTCCCTTCACAATAAAATTCAATGCAATTTTCTAACCCATCATTTCCTCAGTTGATAGCATTAGCACACATTTCTGTGGTTTGGATTGGACATCAGAAATCCTGAGTGATATCATAAAATAGACCAAATGTTATCTAGAAAGAAGGGAACGCCACCTCAGTGTTAGCTATTTGTGTGATAACGGCGTCTAAAGCAATTTGGTAATATCCCCGCCTGCAGCACAGTCACAGGGTGGGGCTGTGTGGTGAGATATGTCGACAGAGGATCAATGTGACCTTGAGATCTGCACCAAGAGCTTGTCAGACGCCACCACCCCCAGCTGTCCACACTGTCTCCCTTTTTATTTCCCCCTTCCCTCCATGTCTGGCTGCTGTTGACGTGTCACTCTCAGGCTTTCAGTTCCTCTTTCTCCTTGCCCTTCACTCTCACTCTTTTACAGCATGACTGTTATATGGGCAAATAAAACTCTTTGACGTTAATTAGTTTGTGTTCCTTTTATGCGGTCATTCAGTTGACTCATGGTTCACGTAGTCCTGCCTGACAGGAGTAATGGATTCAAGCACTGAAAAATCCTGTCCTTGTTAAAGCTAAAATCTTGAATTTGGATTGAGTAGTTTTAACATCCAGCACCTGTCTCAAGTATTCTTCGACCGAAAACTACGTACTCTGTATCGCAAAACTTCACAAACACACCATTGCTTTTATACAATTATACAATCGGCTTTGTATTATCGACCAATTTTCCTTTAAAATGATTTCTTGTAGTTCTTATAGCTTTTTCACTTTAAAACAACTTCACAGTTTGAATTGTGGACTCCAGGTTCCACCTGCAGTGTATTTAACCTATAGACATGAGACTGGAACAGCCCAGTCACCACCAAAAATAAAGGCATTTTACATTCCTGCAAACCAAAAATATTGTAATATGCAATGCTTTTTTTGTCTGGTGACAAAGCAATGTGATAGTAAACGCTCCTGGACTTTAAATGTCCCATGGTTGGACTTAGCCTGTTGTTTTTACCTAACCTTAACCAAGTATTTTTGGTGACCATAACCAAGTCTTTTTTTGAAGTAATTATAACAGCAATTGTCACATTTTGAAATCAGTGATATCACATGTTTACAATGTGTAATACTCATCATATGTTTGAAGGAGCGATGTTACAATGAGAACAGGTTTCAGCAGTTCAATAAAATTCATATTCGACCTATTTGTGGTTCAAAAATAAAAAGATTCAACATTATCTGTAGTTTGTGGAAATTTATAATGACAGCATTTATACTGACCACTGGGTTAGACTGGAATCCGTTTTTGAATCTCTACTTCATTGTCCCAATAACAATGTGGGATTCTAAATCACACCACAGAATATGTGGACGAGATGACTCCAGACAGATTTACTGTAGTGCAAACATGCATCCAGAGATAAGACAAAGCTTCCTCGTGTCCCTGCTGTACCAGCACACATGCAGCTCCTCCCCTCTGAGACAACCTACTGTTTCCCACTGGGCTGCTTCATGTGTGCTGTGTGGAGCTCGGCTCTTCTCCCTATCGTACACGTTTGCATGTTGTTCTTTGTTGGAAAATGAGAATAATGGGGGCTTTGTGTTGAAACTGTAAATGGTAATGCTGACTCCCTCTGTTCACAATGAATGCACGACTTAAAAATTCATTCTAATTAGTAAAATGCAAAGGAACTCATCGAGAAAAATGCAATTACTTCTCAAAATACCAACTATGCAGGAAGTATGAGCATTTGTTTAACTTTTTGCTAATGCTTTGTGCCTGCTCTTTCAGTTCAATAATAGTAAAATAATTTTATGACAGGAACAAAATGAAATGGCCTCGGAGCTGTAATATTCAAGCTACTAAAATGGTAAGAATTTATTGGGTGCTGCATTAATTTCATAACTGAATTCTCAGCAAAGTTTTTGTTCTGCAGTCTCTCTGATTGAATATATATCAGCCTGTCCTGCAAACAGAGGAACTTTGCTTGAAGAGTGTAAACTTCCACTGTCACAGCATTCATTCTCACTGCATATTTTCCCTCAACTTTCATGAATAAATTACAGTTTAATGTGTTTTTCTTACCTCTTCCACCAGCTGCAGCATACGGCGAGTACTCTCCAGAGACTGTGGAGGAATAAAAGACACAGTTAGTTTCCACTTGGCAGAAAGTTACGGCCATGATGAAAAGGGAAACAGCGCTGTTTGACATCACTCATCTACAGCATGTATGTTCATTGAATTGAGCATAAGCGAGCTTGTATCACAACAAAGTGGAGTCAATTTGAGCAATCAGCGGGACACAAAAAGGATCAATATCTGACGTTTATCGACATGAACTCAACATGAACTCACAGAGACACACTGTCTGCCCCCGCTATTGAATTGATCCGACCTCATGATGGGATTTTAGAACGTAGCTGTAACGTGGTGCTGCAACAGCGACTCATTTCTGAGAAGTTTAATGTTTAGGATTAGAGCCCATTTAATTAACATGATATTTTTGAATTATGGCGGCCGATGAGCTGTAGTAAAAGTAGAACTGATTTTTTAAACCATAACACTATACAACTATAGGAAAGTTCTCAGGAGGCTGCTATTGTAAACACATTCTAAAGGTTTTTTTTTTTTTTAACATTATTAAGCATTACATACAATATATTACATTGTGAAATGAAAACTGAGAAAATAAAAAAGAAATTCAACAAAAAATAAATAGCTCAATTACAAACCTGATTCCAAATAACTGATTTAATTTTTACAGAAAAAAAGTTTAGCAGTCGTAACATTACGCGTACTGGCTTGTATAGTTTTCAATTGAATATATATCGCAAAGGATCAGCAAAAAATGAAGGCCTTCTGTTGTATTAATGTTTATGGCAACAGCCCAACCTTTTTTGGAATGGGGGTTGTAACATCAAAACTGTATGTTCAGTGTAAGCTAATTGCTGACCCTTTATATAAGGAATAAACAAGAATAAAGTAATTAGGCAACACCATTTTTAAATAACCCCAAGTATAATTTTTCTGCATTTTATGTTCTGTAAAAAAGGTGTTAATATCAGTGCATATCAGACAACATATATGCTGAAACTGATAAACAGACATTGTCTTTAAGCAAGTTTGAGATCTAGTAACTCACTAGTCATTTACTTAAGATTACAGCAGCTCTATCAATACAAATAACTTGTAATAAAAGCTTGCTTTGAGCTTCTCTATCCCTTTCTCCCAGACTGTTTGATGTCTATTATTAGCTTGTGCTGATAGATATGTAGCTGCACGTTCCAATTCCCTCTCTAGGAATCGTGTGGCTGCACCCACAGCTTGCTAGCTAGAACCACTCTGCAGCGACGACGCTCCGTAATATCTGGTCCTCTTTAAAGTGACACATCCTCGCCTTCCCTACTGCGGCTATGGCTAAACCCTGGAGCGCTGCAGGCTGGATAAGGTGTTTGGGTACAAAACTGAATGAGACATAGCCTTGATTTGAGCAGCCATTTTTGTTGCAGTCAGCTTCTTTTATCTTCTTCCCCCTTTTAACCCATTTTCTCTTTTCATCTGAAGTCAAGTCACCCTTGCAAACACCCTTGCAGTGACATTTAAGCACTTGTCTTTGTGTTCTTTGAAGTGAAATGGCCATTTTATGAGCGGCCGTCCTCTCTGGGGATCTGAGAGCTCATGTTCGTCAGTGCAACAGAGGCAAAAACTGTTATTCTGGCGACGCCATTTTGTGCATGCCCTATGTTCAAGCATGTGTGTGTGTTTAATATTCTGCTCAGCTGTGCCAATGTGAGTCATATGTGAAGCTGGAGGGGTGTGGGCTTATCTGCTCTGGGCCGTGGCTGAGTCTTCCTTTCTCCTCTCTACTAGTTGAAACACACACACACACACATTCACACACTCACAAGCTCGAGCATGTTGATGAATTCCAACACATGAACACACTCGCACAATTAGCTTTTTCCCATGAGTGTGGACATTTGTGTCATGTGTACTCGCACACAAGGGTTTGGAAGGCTGAGCTTCACCTTAACAAATGTCCTTTGTTTTTCTTCTTCTCTGGTGCATTTGTAAGGGGAGAGATATAATACAGCAAGGGAAGACTGACACCCTGACAACCAGAAAAAGATTCAGACTGGACTTTGGATATTAAATGTGTCTATTTGATACATAACAGGACTGTACAGACAGTGAAAATCGTGCAAAAGTGCAAACTTAAAACTAAGAAAACAATGGTTTTGAACTCTTTGTCTATCTGCATTAAAAGCACTTTTATTATTACAGCAATAAGCACTCATAATTCTTTCTAACAATGAGCATGACACATTATAAAACTCTTATAATGTCAAATATTATAATACTTCAAACTTTCTGGCCACTCATTGACAATGTTTTTGCTAACCCATGTCTATAATGCATGAATAACATGCTTACTGTAGGATGTGCCATAGAGTTAGCGTTAGCCTAACCAATTACCCCAACCCTATTATCACTTTATAATGCATTATTAATGTGAGTATGAAACAACTATGAAAATTATAACACATCATGATCCTTGCAACTTGACCTGATATAAAATGCTTATGGAGTGCTTTTAGCTATATTTACAAAGTGCTATAAGCAGATTATGATGCATTATAAGAATGTTTATAATGCATGAAACATATGCTTGTTATAGAAAGAGTTCATTTAGAGATCCAGACTCTGAGCAGTGGTGTGCACAAACTTTTTGAAGGGCAGGGGCAAAAAGAAAAAAAGGGCACATCAGCGCATTCTTGCCCCTGAAGAGGGACTTTAGGTGCGTTTTGCCTCCCAAGAGGGCACTCTAGAGCGCATTTTTCAACAATTGGGCCACGAGGGGGGGTGACTGCTCCCCTGCCCACCCCCTGTGCACACCACTGAATCTGAGTCTCTTTTATGTTCTCTGTGTGTGAGTCCTCCTTGCTGCTTATATGTTATGTAAAGCCACCTGCACCTGTACACTCACAAACACACATACAGGCAAACAGCCAGACTGACAAAACACAGTCCTGCATCACTTCTATTATTATGTATTCAAGGACTGACTGATTTGTATGTGTTTTGAACATTTTCAGGTTTGGTTTCTCAAACACTATGAAAACACAGTAATAACATTAGTATTAGGATAACTGTTTGTTTTGTAAACCTAATGTAAAGAGGGCATGCTTTTATAAAAAAAAAACATTCACAAAACCCTATACTGTATATTTATCCTCAAAATTCTTAGTGTATGTTTTAGAGTCTGATCGATATATCTGTTGACTGATATCATCAGCTGGCATTGGCCTTTCAGAGGCATCGGTATGTATCTGGATTGGCGTAAATGTTTTTCTGTTATACGCTGTTAGAAATGCAGAAAATTATGCTTGGAATTATTTATTTATCTATTTAGTTTTTGAGTTCTTATTCAACTGTTCAGCAATTGACTGACACTGAATATATTGCACTAATGTTTATTTAGCATTCTAATTTATTTTGCGTATATTCTTTAAAAATGTATTTGTTAAAGAAAGCAGCCTCCTGAGTATATTTGCAGAGCCATATTGCTGCAAAACTGATGCGCAATTCAATTGAAAAATATGTTTGTCAGGTTCTTAAATTTGACATTTCAAGCTATCTGACGTGCAGTTAATGTGCTTCTTGTTTGTATGCATGTAAATTTGCTCAAGTCCAGTCTCTGTGAGTAAGTGTGCATAGATGCGTGCACGCCATCATGTCTGTGCAACATCACAACTGAAACCATTGTGGTGCCGCAAGCGCGTTGTTCTCACCTCATCGGCCAGCTGGTCGGCACGTTGCTGCATGTCTGACAGCTCATTGCGCATGTCCGCGTCATCTGCCATGGCTGCTGGATGTGGGGGGTGGAGAAGGTCTCCAACAGGGAAGAGAAGATCCTAGTGGGAATTCAGGGAAGGCTGTAAGAGAGACAAAACATAAGGATACATGAGACATAAAGAGTATCAGGACAATGGATAATAACTTGGATCATCTGACATTTAACCAGTGAAATAGAAATGAGCAGTTTTTTGTCATCTGGAAAGTAAACATGATTAAAAGACAGCATCCAAAATGTTTCAAGACCGATGGAAATCAAATTCGCAGCTTCATACAATTACGCTCTCTCCTTTCTGTACATCTCTTAGCAATGACAACACTTGAAACAGTTGCTAATAGTAAATGGAGGATTAGAGAACAAACAAACAAGTGGCAGCAGGCAGACAATGTTTGCAGAGGAATTTCAGGCTGTTGACCGAAACTCAACAGCATGAGCCAAAAACAGTATGTTTCTAGCAAGGCATACTTACTGTTCATATGCTAATTGTGTTACGACATGTTTCAAACAAAGTCCGAGAAATTAATAAACCTTTTCCCTAAATTCCTGCTATTATTTTTGTGTTCCTGTATGTAAAACATCCATTGTAACACACATACCGATGCGCCTCCCTACACACAGGCTTCAAGTCGCCATTGATGCCATTGAACAGCCTCTGAAAGCAGATGGTTTACATGTACAATGTATTCAAGAGTACGAACTTCAACCACAGACTCTTTACAAGTTAGGGGAGCCAGTATATGATTAAGGGTGCACGGGAAGAAATGCATAAATTAAACTTCCATGTTATCCACCAAAATCCCTAACTTTAGCTAACAGCACAAGCATTTATCAGTCATCAATGCTAATCATATACTGATCATAATTCCTGGTTACCATTAGTTGGTAAGCAACTAGAAGCAGTCTACCAATTGTCATTCCAAACCTTAACAGCCGTTTGTTTGGAGCGTGCTGTTTACTTGTAATGTATTAAATGCTAATGAAACTAATGAAGATTATTAAAAATACTGCACAAAATGTTTCTGAGGGTGTCTGTTAGTACAACTGAACTGAACAAGACATTTCTAGGCGACCAAGTTCGAAGATGAAAACACAAAGAACACTGGTCAATCGCAAGGTAGCCCAAATCTTAAGCATACCCTGCTTCAGCACCTATTTTACTCTAAATGGGACCATAATGTACTGAATAAACATCATGCTGTATTGGAGAAGACTTGAAAGTAACAATTGAGACCAAAAGCTCACTGGGGAAACATTTACTGAGGTAATAAATCAAGTGAAAAGTAGGATCATTTTTCAGTAACATCCATGAAATTCATCTTATTTTGCACACAGTGAAGTCACCCACTGCTGGTTATTAGAAAGAATGTATGAATTAGCTCCACTTTTCAGGCCAGGAGACTGTCACTTACATGGACCAAAGGAAACTGGAGGAATTGGAACTTCTATCTCCCAAGTCTGCTTACTGTTGCCGGCTGCATAATGGAGGATTAAGAAGCAGCAGCAGTGTTTGTTTGTTAGGGAATGAATGGGAAGGGAAAAGGCGACTGATGTTTGCAGAGGAACGCTAGTCTCAGACAGGGTTGACTGGGATTTTGGAGGATTAGCGACAGAGAGACATAAACAGCCTTTTAGCCCTGTAGCTGTGAGCCTTTCCTTCCCTCTGTAGATCACGAGGGGCTGGTATCACAAGCCAAACAGTTGGGCATCTCCAGATGTAGAATTACTGGAAGCTAACTGGAAGGATGATCATGAAACAACTTGCCATGTGTCAGATGAGTTAAAGATTATCAGTGGATATGGCTACGAGACATCCTGACAAACTAGCATCCAAATGATTTAAACCCCTAAAGAATCAAATATAATTCTTTTCCACAGTTTTCTGGCTAAATCATAATCCTTCTACAATAATGGCTTTTACTACCCAGGGGGGGATAATGATGAATCATTGGCGGATAGGTTGAAATATGAAGAAGCTTATTGTTATGCACAGTATCATGTAAACAAAATTCATTTTCATTGTCACTTTGCAACATTTCATTAGATTATTAATATATGACAGGGCCACTGGTAGTGGCACTTCCACTGTCAATCAATAGCTGCAGCTCTAATACGGTTTCTATTGGCTTTAGTTTTGGAGGGTCGTGGTTTTTAATACCTGAATATAAAACAAAAGCACCTATTCAAAGCAAAGTTCAGACCAGCTAAGTGTATTGTGAGACTCACAGTCTAGCCCAGTCACCAGCATAAATGTTGGCATTTTACATTTCTGCAAAAATGTTGATCTGTAAAGTTTTTTGTCTGGTGATGAAGCAATCTGGTGTTAAAAGTCATGTTGGTCTGCCATTAGTGGGTGTGAGGACCATGGACCATGGACTGGACGGTCCATTTGTAACTCCTGAAATATTAATGCAGTGTATGCTGTAGTCCTGAATGTCATTTTACAAGACATCCAGATTAAAGACAATCCTCCAGGTCATAATATAGAAATATGTGGGTGGCTGTGGCTCCGTTGGTGGAGAGGCAACCCACTGATTGGAAGGTCAGCGGTTCGATGGCAGCCTACATGTGGATGTATCCTTGGGCAAGATACTGGACCCCAAACTGCTCCCGATGCTGCGTTACTCGGCCACCCTGATGGTGGCAGGTGGCATTGTTTAGGGTAGCCTCGTCCACCAGTATGAATGTGTGTGTGAAAGGGTGAATGAGCGCAGTGTGTAGTGTAAAAGAGTGGTCACAAAGACTAGAAAAGCACTTTATAAGTGCAGTCAATTTGCCATCCATAATGTAATTAAGTGTGTTTATAAAACAAACAGCATTGTGTTGTTCACAAACGATTCGTTGTAAAGAACTTTTGGGTGAATAAGCAGAACTCCCTGAAACCATCTGCACATTTGGAACTTTTGTCAAGTACTGAAAGATTCAGTGAACAAATCTTTGGAATACATTTTTATGAATGAATGAATTCTAGTGATTCATTATACTGAAAATAACCACTTTGCCTATTCTTACAATACAAAAAAAAAAACTGAGACAAAAATGGCACACAGAAAAATCCACCTCATACAGTAGTCGACCTCAAATGATCCTCAGTGATCTCTGCTACAAGAACCAGTGTAAATCTTACCACCGGAGCAAGACATCAGGTAAACACTAATCAAGTGAGGAGTGAGAGTCTGTGTATCATCTCGGACAGACGGCTTCGCCCACCTGGACATGTCTCATCTTGGTGACTGAGCGAGCAGTCTGGTTGATATTCTGCCTCGGAGGTCCTGCTGTACCCTCTGTGTTTGCTTCACCCACTTATGTGTCCAGAAATGTTCACAACAACATCTGCTGGCCACATACTCGCTGCACATACGCAGGATATGAAGCCATTTTTTACTGCCAGGGCAATATCCCAGCACGTCATGGTCTGAATCATTAAAGCCTCCCTGGGCAGTATATAGATTCATCTGCATTCATCTCAGCAGATGGATTCAGTCATGTATACGTTCTCAGATCAACAGCTGCATCATAATGATTAAGTCCTCACTGTTTACAGGCTTCTTTTATTACAGCATTAATTCAGAGGCCAGTTTACATGCAGTCAAAGATCCTTCCACTATTTGTATGTTGAATAGGAACAGTTACGTTTATGCATCATGTTTATTTCATCTCTCCCCGCTCAGATTTCTCTCCCTCTCTTCTTTCCTTTCGCTCTCCTGCACTGCTTCACAACAGCAGCGGCCATGTTGGGTTATATAAACCTCCAACCGGACCGTGCAGTGCTTAATGTCTGAATCCAGTCAGATTCCAAAGCGCTCTCCACAACGACTCACTGAAGGGAGAGAGGGCATCATCGCCTGCCTGTCTAGTTACGTAACCAAATTCAGGCAATTAAGTTTTAACAGGCCTCACTGACCTTTTACTTTACGTCTCAATTACAAGCTTCATATTTTGCATCTTAGCTGCCCTCAGCACTGCCTGATTCAGCACTGGAACAAGTTCATCATCAGGTTTCTCAAGAAATGGTGCAAAACCGTGGTGGATCAGCGTTTATGTAACAACATGCTTTTATAATCGAAGCGTTCTTTGTCTAACAAACAATAAAAACAATTACTTACTAGTAAGGAATTGTTCATATCTATAGAAAGCTTGTTATTTATTATTCATTTAACAAACATGTAGTAGATCAAAAAGAATGGATCTAAAATAGCTTGTTTTATCAAAATTCTGTTTGAGATCATATCGGTTAGCAAGCTTGGAAAATCGTCCTTAGCTTTGGAAATATAGAGTTGTAGCAAAATATTCAGAACTCAACTGACTAACAAGGACTTTCACAGAGCTTTCGGCTGAAGTAGACTGGGAGATACGGTCAAAAGGTCTGGAAAGAGCTAAGAACGTGCTGGAATTAGACACATTTTACTGATATGGCTTTTATCAACCATTTTTTGTACTTCTTGTTTTTCAAATGAAATATTAGGCTTTATGAAAGAGGTGGACTCAGCCAATGTTAAGTCACCCATTGGTTGGTGAATTATTGTTTTGAAGCCTTGAATTACATTTTGGTTGGCGGCATGTTGTTTCTGTTTAAGCAAGAAGTGACAGTATTTGGATGAGAGAGTAGAGTTAAGTTATCAACTCATGCCAACTTGCTAGCTTGCCGAGTGTCTTGTAAGCTGTAAGTTGAACAAAACATCTATTTTGGGGACCAAAATCTTACAAAAACTTTGATGAAGTGAAAACACAGTGCTTACCCTGCTTCATTGTCCATTATATACTAAATGGAACCACAAATCACAAAATTAACTTCTTTTCTTTTCTCAACCAATGGAGACGCCCCCTGCTGGCCATTAAAAACAATGTATGTTTAAAGAAATTTCTGCATTGTCTTCACTTTTCAGGCCTGGAGGTTGCAGCGTGACTGATTAAATACGCCGCTGGTAACATTCAGGAATATAAGGAACAATGTTTACATACGTGAATGCAGAGCCAGAGCGAAGCCACATTTTAGCTGCTGTTATCAAGGGCAACTTGCAATGATAAAAGGCCAGTGTTTGATAGCTTTGAGAGATACCAAATCAATCTGATTACCTCTGAGTTACAGAGGGTTTAACCAGCAGGCTACCTCTTCATCCATAAAATGTTCCCCCCCAAAGCACACCCATTTATCTGGAGATTCCTATCTGATTAAATGTTGGCCAGCCCACTTGAGAGACACTTTTAATTTTTAAATAATCACTGACAGACTGTCAGCAGTTTGGGAATAAAAATACATTTATGACCAGACAAACCAGGAATATTTTATCTGGACCTTTATCTGTGCTGTTTTGTGCCTTGTACAATATTGATCATAACATTTAAACAAATCTTACAATATGCTTTCGCAAAGACATGAAAACATTAATCAACTGCCATGCAGGCACAATTTTATGACCTCTACACTAATCAAACAAGTAATCAATCTTTTTTTATGTCTAGTCGCTGCTACAAACCAGTTATAATCAGGAACTAATACATTGCCCACTCGAATGAGTAATTACTTTACTTATGAAGCTAAATTACTTCATTTTATCCGAAACAGTAATCACTTTATCTTGTCATCAGACTTTAGCAGTCATGTTGTGCATATTCTCCTTGATCTCTACAGACTAATGTATTGCATATTGTTTTTAATCTATCAGTATAATGCTTTGCACTGACTGAGTCCTTTAGGTAAGTTACTCATTCATGTCCACAACACATCTGTCTCAAAACACCCATATGTTGGTTTATGTGACATGAGTGAAATATGTTATGTACATATGATAAGTTGCGTATGAAAGCTAAGATAAAGGTATTGTACCCCTTTTCAACCAAAATGCCCTGGTTCTTGAACCTCTTCCACATAAAATCCTTGGTGCTATTGAGCAGACCAGCCATGTTTTCACCAGTTTTGAGTAGAACCATTGTAGTCTAATGTTGGAAATGCTCCAAACAGTTCAAAATTAGGCATTTGAGCTAGTTCCATGTTGATTGAAAAGGTGTAACAAAGTTTCTGAAGAGTCATAATTACTGTTGCCACCTCTGCAGTGCCTGACAACTCAACACTCTTTACAATGGGTAAAGAGTGGAAGCTTGGGGTAGATCTGAGGTGGGTGGAATAAGGCCTTGTTGCTGAAACATGGCATGTAAGACTTTACATATTATGAAATGTTTATTTCTTATCTTATGTAAAGTTGGGCATTTTAGACTACTATGATGATTGACTCCCTTTTGGAGCCAGCCTCAAGGGGCCATTCAAGGAACTGCAGTTTTTGGCACTTGTGTATTGGCTTAATTTTTCACCACAAAAAGGTTGCTGCTTGCTTCACATTAGACACAAAGAATAAACTATTGGGTCTGACTCACAGACTTTATTAGTCTTTGCTGACTAATTACTAATGACTAGAGCCACTAGAGGAAGCTGCCTAAGGATTTTGAACCTCCCTGGTGAGATCCAGCTGACATCTTCGTAGATGATAATAGTCTACTGAGCCAATTGGGACATACTGTAGAGTAGAGCCAGAGAGGGTTGGGCAATAATGCCATATACACCGTGCACAGTATTGCGTACCACACTTTAAATATACGCTCCTGATGACAACTGACAAAGTCCAATGTGACCTTTTGACTCCAAGTCAACAGGAAGGTAATAAAAAACAAGAACAGGGGAAAAAATCAACCTCTACATAATTAAAAACACACAACTCGGCCGTAGCACAGTGCACTAAACACATAAACTCATCTAAGTACTATATATGCAGGAACATACGCACTTTATTACAGACATGCCGCCCCAAGGACTGTGACAGTGCAAGGTCTGCTCATTAACAGTACGATTTAATTTACAGCATGAGAAAAGGTGCTATAAAATGTGATGTATGTCTAGCTTGACAGTTATCACAGGCACTGAAGGCCTCACATTCATCAATGGGATTTGGAATAATTGGAAAACCAATAAACCACGGCTTAATTCCTGCATTTATGGACTGTATTACACTCTGTTACAAACAGGAATTCCATGCATGTTTCAGAGAACATTCACCCTTCTAGTGCTTCATCCAACCACCCATCATGTGTTTACCTCCTCAGGTGTGACCCTGCAGTGTAAACACCATGGGAACAATAACGCAAGATATGAAGATGCCCTTATTTCCATTCTCCACACATTCCCCCCCTGAGGACAGCATATTTCATACCCTGTCCAATCACATTGTACCTGGAGAAGATTACCAGCCCCCACCGTCTCCTCCCTCTCACCACTTTCTCATCTATTTTCCTGCCCTCTTCTTTAATATCCCTCCTCTCCTCTCTGATTTATATTCTCACTCTTTTTCCCCATGTCTCTTTCTTCTTCTATCCCTTTTAAGTATTAAAAAAAGTGAACATACACTGGACCACACCTTCCACCTCTACAATAGTAGATTCAATCAGAAAGATTGACAATTATAACAAATTCATTATCAATTAATTTGGTAATTATATCGATTAAATGTCAGAAAATGTTGAAAAATGTTAAAAGGCCAATGTAATATCTTTAAATGCATTGTTTTATTAGTCCAAAATACAGAAATATTCAGAGAAAGGCAGAAAATCTCCATCTTAAACAGGAGGAAAACAGTATTTTCTTCTTTTTTGTCATGAAAAATTACTTTAAACAACAATCCTCGATCAAGATTGCTAGCGATTATTTTTCTCTCAATCGATTAATCAGTTAGTTGATTAATCGTTGCAGCTCTAATTGTAGTTCACATCATACAGGTGTAGTACATGCCATGTTCTGTCAGCAGCAATATTGAACTCTGAAGCTGAATTCTTGTTCTATCATAAGATCACGTGAGAAATATGGGATCAGCAGAAATCCAACTAGTTTTCCGATCAATCAAGCTGTGAGGGGCTACTGTCAGCTATAGGTGTGGTTTAGGTCTGTGTGACCACCAGTAAAGACACAAAGGTGACGTTCAAAACAAACACAGCCACGATGACGTAGACTGTGATGGTTCATCCAATCACCTGCCAAGTAGTTTTTGAAAGCGTCTGGCCTTTCCAAACTGTTTCCAGTGACTCCTTCTCAGATGGTTCTGTGTAACAAACCATCTGGCAGTCAGGACAGAAAATAATCCTCCTTTCCATTTTTACAATGTGATTTATAGAAACAAGGCTATTTCTGTTACTGTTGTGCTGTTATTGCTACATAATATCCCTTTTATGGTATTTTATCTGAAGACTTCTGAAGGCTGTAAGACTTATTGATATGTGAATGAATATGACCACAACTGTAAGATACAGTACAGGTTCGATGTGGCTTGTGGCAAGAGAGACAATAGATCTTTGTTTTCTGCTGTTTCATGCACATCAAGTTGTGTGTCTCTCTTTTCTTGCTCAAAGTGTGTGGCTGCCATTTTGTTAGCTTTCCATTTTCAGATGCTCCATCTCTGTCCCTACTTCTAACATTTTTCTTTGTCTTTTTGATTGAAAGATCTTTGATAGAAAATAAAATATAAAGAGGCATCACTCGGTGAGATTGATGCAGTCAGGCTCAGATTTGAAAAATATATTTCAAGCTGTGAGATGTGAGCTGTGAGTCTTATTTTCTGCTCTGGTGCAGAAACTCGGGATGAAATGATATGCACAGACTCAGAGCTAAATTAACTCTGCTTTCACACAACAATAACTGGATTTAAAGGTTATCTTCAGGCCTGGTAGTTGGGCCATCTGGCCACATCTAGCACAGTAACAGATGTGAATTGCCTTCGTAAAAATAAATCTTGTTGCGTAAAACGACTTAATTGTGAAGGTTACTAGAGCTCTTCACTTGGTGCGGCTTTAATCGCTCCTTACAGAAGACTGTGATGACAAAAGCGCTGAAGTGAAATGAGTCGAGTGGGCGTTTCTTTTAAGATGAACAAAGCTGATTTGTCTTTTGACTACAGAGGAAGGGCTCAAAAGAATAAACGTGTGCCCTAAAATGCTTCTTCTATCCAGGAGTGTACAACCATGAAAGCAAGCTGACACTACCCTTCCAAGAACCACGACAAGCCTGAATAACAACAACATGATGTAACATTACACAGTAAGCCCAAGTGTCACTACAGCTGGAGCTCTTTCTCCACAGAGGAGCGAGCATTGAGTGCTGCAGCGACAGCCCAGTGGCCCGCTCTACAAAGAATGCCATGCATTATTGACCTGAGAAGTCCAAGACCCCATCACTTATTCATCTGGCCCCACTGTAACCATCCATATCTCAGAAACACATGGCTAAAGAGCAGGAGGTGAAGGATCACAACAGTGCAGGATACCTGCCTCAGACTGAGGATAACACTTCAGAACAGGTGAAGCACATGACTCTTTGAGAAGAGCTCCAGACATCCAGACAAATCCATATTTAAGAGTAGATCAATAAAAAAAATAGTTAATAAAGTATTTTAATAACTGATGATTATGTTATTTATTTTTTTCAGCCATGATAGCGACATCAGCCTAGGGTTGGGAATATCAGTGTGTCCAGCAGACGATTGGTCAGTTGGTCCAATCAAATGTCAGCATATTAAGTCCATTTTAAACAATAGACTGTATAATTATAGTGAACCTGGATTTTGGACTGTTGGTAATTTAATTGGTCATTTTGTTATTATTGTTATGTCTATTTTATTTTTAACCAGACCGATAGTAGATTAATTGGACTAATAACTGACAGGTTAATTTATAATAGAAAAAATAATAAGTTGCATCCCTATAAGGTACAGTATTTTTTTTAAAGAATTGCTTTAAAATCCCATCATATAAACTGGCCGACCATGTGCACACTAATCATAAAACTAAAATCAGTCTCCATACGTGAGATACAGTAAATAAGAAAATAAGTATTAGACTGATGATTAATAATATAATCATCATCAGTCCTTGCTGTGAGTCTGCCTATGGCATGATAACTTCATATTGTTGTGACGCTCCGCTTACAGAACAAGAACATTTGCCTGAAACGTAATGTTTAATGATGTTCTGTTGATCTGTTTTTGGGGGGATTTCGTTGTAAATATGAAGAGGGAATGAATAAATTCCATATTGTTTGATGAACCACTGTGTAGGTGAAGACCCCATATACTGTGTTCTCTATGTACAGAAACATTCAAACATAATCTGTTCATATATCCCACAGGGCATGTTATAAAACACATGAGTAAATCATATAAGACTTATCCTATCCATGCCCATGGCAGTTCACTCAGCCATTTACAGGGCTGTGGTGAAGTCAGTGACTGGAAGACCAACAGAGTAACCTCTCATCAATGATGATATGTGTCATGTGACACCGACACTTCCAGGAAGCAGTAAACTGTAACTCCTTACATCCCAAAACCACATTCAGCGTCGATGATGATGACAAACTGATAACCACAATTTAGAGGAGCGTAAATTGTGGTGGCCGTGCGTCAGTGTCACATGACACATATTGTCATTGATGGGAGGTTACACGCCGACTCCCTTAAACTCTGACCACTCACTCGCACCACATGATGACCTGTGTTTATGTTGCTGTGAATACTGCTGCACAGTTCCTTCATTATCACGCAGCACTGAGGTGAAAACTGTATCATCTTCCACTCAGTGTTGGACTCAGGCTGTCTGAGGGGCAGGGGAGAAAAAAATAAAAAGGGCATCAGCTGCATGTGGTGGGCTTCAGTGCGCAAAAACGTTTCTAGCATCAAGTCCAGTGCATTACATCAACTTAATTTTAAGGCCACCCCAAAGGGGAATTTGTCATGTTTTCTCTATTTAAGGGCACCTTGGAGGAAACTTTATTAACTCTTCTCCACTGGAAAGATACCCGACAGGTCACTTTATCATTTTCCTCATCATATCAGTTTTATGTTTATTTATGTTTTTTTATTATAACATTTCAAAAAAGTTTTTAAAATGCAAATAAAACAGAATGTGATAATTTGCTAATCTTATTTTTAAATACAATATCTAATGTTCAATCCGGTCAACTTTTGTTAAATACACAAAATATACACTCTAAATTCAGATTTTGATGCCTTTAGTTATACACAGCATGCCAATTTATTTGGAATAGGGTCTTGTACCATTGGAGCCTCCAAAGGGGCACTTTTGCAGCATTGTTTTAAACATGGGGGCACCAAAGGGGTGGTTGGCTCCCCTGAGCCCAACAGTGATCCAATTTATTGCATCCGAAGGTGTCGTTGCTGCTGCATTGCTAATAGAGACCAGATAGACTGAGGGTGAAGACAAGGGCAAGCCTGGTGATTTAGGACAGACTGCCCCCCCC
>CAFUXE010000185.1:145366-157415 GCA_903364295.1 Serranus cabrilla | reverse complement strand
TGAGAAGGCGAGAAGTGCAGAGTGCACACACAAGGATGAAAAGGAGAAATAATAAGGCCATAATTCAGTATGCATAGCATACAACACCGAACATGAGCAACGCCCTTCAGCCCTGTGCTCACAGTCACCTCTATGGTCTCTGTTGGTAAAAGGGGTCCGGGCTGCTACATCTGCCCACCCATGGGAGCACCCAGAGCTGCATGTATTACCATGTGGCTATTACAGATGACATTTGGCTGCTCGCGGCCGATTTGACAAGCACAACATGACAGGGAGGGGTGCTCATGGGCCGACGCTGGCAGTAACGCTGGAAGGATAAAAAGTGGGATGGGTCCAGAGTGTGTGAGGGGTTCGAGGGGGTGTCGGTGCAGATGAACATATGACCAACAATCAAGCAAGCAATTTCAGTACAGGCCTCTGCAGCCTGTTTTGAATTAGAAGCACAACCTCTCGTGTTTTACGAGGCAATAAACGTCAGGGTGGAGAGATGCGAAGGCTCTCAGGGTGAAAAACGCAGCAGATGTCCTTTTTATATCTGCATGTTTGATGGAATCCCAGGCAGGAAATGTTCAAGCCAGCCAAAGGCAGAATTCCTGATGTTCTGGCAATGCTACAGTAACTGACTAATAACCTGTTATGCACTAATCAGTATTGATGTCTTTCATTAGTCCTTTGGTCACAGTTGTTTGGAATGGAGAGTATTTGTACAGTTGAGGATTATGACATGGGACTCCATGACAGACCTCCACTCCCAGCGGTGTAGTTCACAGGGCACATGCAGTGCTATAAAGTGTCTACTTCATCCAGGACACTGCAGTGTCACAAAAGAGCCCGTTACATTTTTGAGAAGTCGTAAAAACAAAGACATTAATCGGCAATTAGGTGGAGCCAGAGGATGACAGTATACACTCATCATGAAATCTAATTTCACTTCTTTATCTCTTTGAGCCACTGAGGAACTGTGAATTAAAAAGAAACTTTTGGAAAATTATTAACTAACATCCACATGCAGTACAAAATATATCAATGCTATGAAGCCCATAATGCATTATAAACATACATATGATGTGTAATAATATGCTTAGAGCGCTTTATAATTATAGTTATAATAACTCATAAATATTCATCATGATGTATAACAATAATCTCTAATAAAGCACATTATTGTAGTTTCATAATTACTCTTAAGCTCAAAATATCAAACCCAAGTCTATAGTGTATTAGAAACATACTTATCAGGGTTGGGTTTAATCTAACCCTCTATCCTATAATCACCATAATGGTGATATAATGCATCATAACAGTGATCATAATGTATTATAAAAAATGACAAAAAATAACTATGATCATTGCAAAAAAAACTGCATTCATAAAGTATTACCATTAACCTTATGTCATTATAATGTGCTTTATAATGTGTTGTGACTATTGTTGTTGAAACTATAATTGTACAATGATATATGCAGATTATAATGCATTATAACAGGGGTGTTAAACTGATCCAGTAAAGGGCTGAGGGGCTGCAGGTTTTTGTTCCAACCAAGCAGAAACACACCTGAATCCAATCATTCTAATCAGCTGAACTGTCTTCACTCAGTTGATTAGTTATCAGTATCACCTGTGCTCCTGCTTGGTTGGAACAAAAACCTGCAGCCACTCGGCCCTTTACTGGATCAGTTTGACAAAGGGTTACCTTTTTTTATATTATCGATCAATTGTTTGATCTATAAAAACTCAGAAAATATATATTTTTTTAAATCACAATCATCCCATCACAATTTGGAGTCCAATGTGTCTTCTTCTTTGGTATGTGGTACAAAAACCAAAGACATTGATTTTTAAAATCACAGAAGACGTAGAAAAAGGGCAGAAATTAAATGTTTTATTTAAAAACTACAGAGAAAGAAAAGAGAAAGTCAGAGAATAATGTCATATTTAAATGTGTCTACATCAGGGGAGTTCAAAGTGTGGATGACACTGATCCAATTTATGGTGCCTGCATATGATTGAGGGCAACACAGAAAAAATGCAGTTGCAAGTTGACCACGGACATTTTACTTAACAGTATTAACATTAAGAGCAAAGTTGCCATTCAACCAGTAGCTAAATACGAAGTCACTGGCAGAAGGGTGCAGTGTGAAGCAGAGTATAGTAGTAAAGTATCATAATGGACAGCAGAAGATTACAATACTATGCAAGCATTTCATGTCATGTTCAAGGTGCTGCAACATTTTTCTGAGCGCCACCTTTGTCTCGCAGGCTGCATTTTGAGCAACTATGGTCCACAGTAAATGCTGCAGGGGGCAATGTTCACCTCCAGTGTGGAGATCAAATATTTTTTATAATAAAAAAAACAGATCAAACTGACAGGTTTCTGTGTCGCAGCTGTGAAGCAATTCCATTACAAAGTCAAACCAGATGCATAATGCATCACTCCATGCATTTCATTATGCCCTCTAATGCATGCAGTCTTTATATTGTAATGCAGTATGTGTGCCGTATAATGAAGTTGTGACAAACTTCCCATCACATGAATCAAATATCCTGTACATACCCTCTATCCTACACGGACCCTCCTGTTTAGAAAGCATTGCAGAGCCTAACCTGCACCAACAATCCCGCTCGGCTGCACTGCAGCATCATAAATTACCGGACCTACAGCAACAGCATCACCAAAGAAACGCCACATAACACTCCAGTGATCTTTGAATGAAAAGCGTCGCTACACTCCACACAGTGTCATGTTTGCACAAGACCGATACAGTGGTATTGTACCTGCACCTGAGCACACAATGCCATGTAATGTAGAGGGCGGAGGGCGTATTCATGTTGACCCGAGCAGATTAATTGGTGACTTTATGCTCCACTGATGCAGGGATAAAATGTCTATACATGCTTTTATTGTGGAAATGGAAGCTTTAGTATATAATAGAACACAGCTGAAGCCGTGGCTAATGCTGTGGTGAAAGTGATATGTTTAGATCAATGTGAAACTGGATCCTACACACGCACACATATAAGTGACTGTACTACAGAATATCAGCTTGCTGTAGTAAAATCTGAGACCCAAAGTTTATGGGTATGTATTATATAAGGTATCCCTGATTTCAGGGATATTTATTTATTTATATACAACTATCTGTGTTAAAGATATCAAGGCTATTTTCTTCAAATCCATTTGCCACTTTCTCTCGCTTATATTAAACTCTCCATTCTCTGTCGCTCCATCTCATTCCCTCTGTTTCTAATCACCTTCATTTTCCCTCCCGAAATTCCTTTCATCAATCAAAAGAATAATAATCTAACCCTGTGAGAGTGGGAGAGAGGACAGATGGCAGAATGATGACAGTGCCTGACAGCGCAGTGGAGTGGCCTCACAGATAACTGTCTCATAAATGGGGCTTTAAAAGGTAAAAAGATAGAGGAGGTTTTTAGTTCCAGAAAAGCTCCAAAAGCAAAAGCATCACTCGGGAGTTCATATCAACTTTTTGAAGCTGTCATATCACTGAGCTAAGATAAATAAAACTACATTTAGACAAGTCAGGTTTTTGTGTGAGCACTGAAAGGAGTCTTGAAAACTAAAGTCTGCTGCTGACTTATCTCTGTAATATCTATGTATTATCTCTGTAGTAACTACCCTAAATAAGAGGCTATCCTTCTAATCTGACAAGTTTCAAAAAATATTTAAGTTACTGAAAAGTAAGGACGCTGTTTCTTTCTGATGAAAACGAATAAGTGCAACAAACTGCTGTGTCATGGTTAAAAGATCATTATTTCTGTGATGGGGTTTGCGGAGCAATGCACCACTAATATCTTTCTCCATGCATCGTCACAGCTTCGAGGCCTCTGGGGCAGCCATTTTGTTTCTCTGTTTTTGTTCACATGCAGAGTGTCTCTGAGAAAGTGAGAGGTTGTCCCGCGAGGGCTGACTGGACAGAAAAAAAGCTCAACCCTGCCTTTCACCCTGACTTGCTATTTTTACCGCCACTCAGCCATTGCTCTCATAAAGCTCACTCTCACATGGACGGAATAAACACTCTCTGCCTTTTTCTTTAGATAACTTCAGACTGGATTGTGTTTTTCTGGGAAAAGAAAACAAAAAAGTTTGACATTTAGGGAACTTTTTTGCTTTATTGCCTACGGTTTGTACTGCATTTCATGATCTCAGTACTTACTTTATTACAATAAAGTTGAATCTAAGTAAAATATTAGAGATGAGAAGATTTATTCCACTTTGTAATATCTGCTAGATATGAAGCTACAACCACCAGCCATTTAGTTTACAATCCTGATTCCTGAGTGCGTCCAAAAAAAAAGTGTGTATACTTAGAAATAAATAAAGTTTCACAGTTTTAGCATTAAATGTCTTGTCTTACTGTTGTGTTCAAGTGAATGTAGGTCACAAATGTCTTGTGACCTTCAGATATTAGCATATTTAGCTATGTTTGTTTGTTTGTTTACTATTGTGGATTACATGACTTTTGGATTTGTTCAAGATTCCTTTTTTGGAGGGCTTCTTTTCTTTTGTTGTTGTGTTTCTGCTTTTTGTTAACGTGCAAACAAATCAAATCAAAATCAAATCTAAGCTAACTCATCTAACACTCATGAAAAAACTTAATTAAAATGTCAAACTTTTCCTTTGAAGAAGACCCATTGTGCTAATTTTCTGATTCACACTTGTATTTAGGGTTTCTAATAGTTCATAGTTTAATGTTGAACGTATATGAAGAGATTCTTTTTCTTATACTGGTTGTCTGTATATAGCTGTATATATGCCTGAGCCCTCCACATCTGCGCTCTCTGAATCTCTGCACCATCACTGCAGCTGGGGAATGACAGTTTCTAAAGACGGCTTTGTTAATTTCTCTGTTAATTGAGCCTTTAATACTTTTTCAGTATCTATATGGTACCTGACCCTAACGTCAGACATTGTGATGAAAACAGGAGCAGACAAAAACAAGAGTAAAGACTTTAAGTCAGACGATAAAATGTTCTCTTCCACTTCATGGTGAATTTACATAGAGAAAATATACTTATGATTATGATGTTATGATGTCTCCAAGAAGCAGACACAATCCCTACCCTGGAATAGCCATGTCTCCTCTGAACCGAGAATCACTAGTCAGAAAAAGACTGAAAGAACATCTCATTTAACCACCACAGGGTTTTATTTGGGACATCTCAGAGTCACTAATGCGACAGCAGCAGAACAAGCTCTGCTGAATCCACGAGGATGATTTTGTTTGTCATGCAGATAAAACCTGAACTGCACTGTGACGGCGAGAAATAACCGCAGTCGAGTTTTCAGTTCACACTCCCAATCCAGAGTTTACAAAAGAGTGAGCAAAGCAGTGGTCTAGTTCTTTACCCAAGGGCACTTTAAAAATGCCCTTGAACAAAGAATGATGGTTGCTCCTCTTTCTCTGCTTTGGGCAAGTACAGTTGTTTCCTATCACCAGCTCAAATGTAACCAGCTTTTCTGTGATTGTGCACCAGGCCTCGCTGGGTCGTTATTTAGAGGGAAACATGGCTCCTTAAATGAGATATGCAAAAGACGCAACACATTTCTCCCCAAATGACTGCTAGTGTGAAATATGAAACAATACTTAATATGTAGAGACGACATATACAACGATCATCATCACAGCTGGAGAAACGCCACTTGACTGGTTGTGGAAGGTCTCAGAGTGTTATGGTCTGTCTCATGTTATTTAAGTGTAATGTGAGAGTGGCTGTTGTATGTGGTTTATGTGTTGGTTGTTTATGCATACATAGACTTGAGGTGACTGGTTGGGCCTGTTAAGGACCTTTCAAACCATAAAAACTCCAGAAAGAATCACACTGCTCTGCATATTTTAGACTTCTGCATAACTTCCGTTATATTGATTATAACTTGAAGATTTGAGCCAGAATCAGAAAGATTAAGTTGAAAAGGAGCTTCTAGATATACCAAGACCTGTACCTGCACCAAAACACGCAATGCGCAGCCAGCCTGCCAGCCAGCCAGCCGGCTCACTGTTGGCCAGCATCGATCACTGAGCCTTTAGCTCCGTTTCAAAGCAGTACAATACAGACAGGCGTAAAAGCACCCATGTGAAATGAACAATGGCCAGGGTGTTTCTGAGAAACAATCAGTGGATGGTGATGGTGTTGTGAGTCACCATTTATAGGGAGAGCAGCCCCTTCACTGTGTGTGCCGTATAGGCCTGACACCCCCCTCTCTCCCTCCCTCACCCACTGCCACCCCCTCCCTGTTTCTGTCTCTCTCTCCCTCTCTGCAGTCCAAACAGTGCACGCCGCATAACGCGACATGGTATAGCGGTCATGGCAACTGGAGCATCCTTGGGGGCTTTACTGTGCTCTCTGTATACTGCAGGCTATAATCTGCCATTGTAATGAATACATAGCTGTCAATGTCCAAAGCCTCTGGGCTGTTATTTACTTTAGAAATAAGATCATATTTGTTTGCTACAATAAAATCTGTCATTTTAAGGTCATAACAAATCAGCACAAACTCACTGAAGGAATGTTAGGACTTCATCATGTCTCAGAGCTCACAGTGACAAATATTCAATCAACCCTCAGGTGTCAGCATCTGTCAGTGACCATCAGCCAGCCTGCTGCCATGTGTGGTATCTGAAATGATTCCAGGTGATCAACTTCATTATCTAATCTGCCGCATCGTGAAACCTCAGGATAACCAACAATCATCTCTATTTCTGCATCACGAGGCTCGGGTAGCTCTCACAGCAGCCATGGTATTGTGTGCGTGACAGGCAGCACAGGGGCGTCAATCTAACACACAAAACCCAGACATCGACAATTGTTTCTCACCCAAACCTGCAGAAAACTACCAATTTCCATGCAAGGGTTATTTCACATGCAATTTGAAAAATCATCACATATAACATAGTAAACGACACGCACAGGCGCGCGCAGAGGGAGAAGACCGGCCTGCGTGCTTTTCAAATACAGCTAATTTAGAAGCAATCACACACTCTTGCCATAGCTTTACACGGAGCCTCATATTGTGCATTAAAAACGCAGCTCTCCAAACGGTAAACACTTGCGCATGTGGAGTGCTCTGGTACCAAATTAGCAGCCAGCCTTTATGCGCTGTGCGTGATTGATAGACAGCGCGTGCGGGGCTCGTTGACAGTGATGTGAGTCTCCTCGGAGACGGCTGGATGAATGGATACAGAGGGACGGGGTGTAGGGGGGGCTGGGTGTCATAGTGCGGGTTTCACCGCGGTCCTCCCCGGCTCTCTTCTACCCCATTAAACCCCCTCCCTCCCCGCCCACCCACGGTTATACCAGCAGGATATTTCCCCCCATGCCTCGGTCACGTAAATGTGCCACGAGATTTTGTGATGCAAAGAAACTGCGTAAAGAAATAAATAAAGGGAAGCGACGCATTCATGGACCTGGATCATGCCTCCCCTCCCCTCCTGTTTATATCTGCTACCCTCCTCCCACCGACTTTCACCATGGCGCAGTTTACTATAACATCCTCTTCATCAGACCACATACACCGCAATCACCCTGACTCCACTTTTCAAATCAGCAGGGATGCTGTTTTTTTTCTCTGGCTGACATGAGCGCGACAGATGTTGCTTGTTGTTCATGATTCACCATCTTGCTGCGACATCAGCAGTCTACCTGCTGCGTCTCCCAGCTTTGAGGTGATAGATGAGGCTCTCAGTCAGCCACGACACTGATTTTTGAAAGAAACAAATCGCATCCAAAATGGCTCTATATTGCTTGGTTAAAAATGCGATGTTTAGACACAAAATGGACCTGCGGAGACGTCCACTTCACCCCCTCGGTGTGGTTTCCTGCTCTAGCGCTGTCCAAGGTGCTGAAATGTTGAAAACGCCCACATTGAATATACGCATTATACCGCACCGCATCCTCTCAGCAATCCACTGCGCGTTTGAGATTTATCACCCGGGAGGTCACGCATTGCCTTTTCCCTTCCTCCTTTCCTCCCTTTTCCCTTCTCTTCCCATTAACAATGCTGCATATTATCCGCTATATTCACAAACGAGATGAAACCCAAAAGCATGAAAAGCATCACCATCATTCAGGCAGAAATCCGAAAATCCAACGCTGTTCAACGAATAATAAACATCTTCTGCTTCACTGCACTGAAAACCCCGCTTGAGAACTATAAATGTTTAGAAAATCCAAGTAGAAAACGTCTCGAGTCTTACCTGTGCCTGTTGTCGGTGTCCCGCAGTCAGTATGGGAGGAAATGTCTGCGTATATCAACAGCTAACCGATACCAGCCTCTCTCTGTATATGACTGGGATGCTGCAAAGGCACTGCGCGTCGGCTGATTCCTCCTCACTTCTTCTTCAATGGGGGGGAAAAGCAGTGCAGCTCTCGTCAAAGATGGCGGACACTTTTGACGTCAGCAACAGCTTTTAATAGATATCTGTCAGAGAGGGGAGATAGACTTCAAAAAAGACTTTGTTATAATGGGCACAGCTGCATGCTTACAGCAGCTGAATATTTCAGATGTTTTGAAATGTGACTCTATGTTTCATACCCAGCCACAGACATGCCACATATAGATCAATAGCATATGCATTATACACGATGAGATCACATGTGTATAATAATATAGACCTAATACTTGCAATGCAAGATTATCTTAATATAATATATCAGATTCTCACTTACAGCTATAATGGCATATGATAATTGTTTAAGCTTTTGCCATCTTATTTTACTATGGCATACGAGCAAAAACAATTGTGGCCATATGCCAGAAATACAAGTCTTGCACTGTCACTGTTTACAAAGCTGGTCACCAGTTTAGATTTGAATGGGAAATTCTTCACTATAACTTGAAACCAAAGCAATCTGACTTATATTAGATGTTTACAACCAGCAGAACTAATTATATTTCAGTGGTTGGTGTGACAGGGTTCGTGGTAACCAAGGATGGATTACCAATCAGCCAAAGTGGGCAACGGCCCTGAGGCTTCAGTGTGGCAATTCATTTGTAGTATTGTATTCATTAGTAGTGATGATGAATTGCATTTTTCTTTAGGAATATGGTATTACGAACCTCTCAAAAAATTTAATCAGACATAGGTAATAAACAAATGGTAGATGATGGCAGAACTGACAGCTCCCCAAAAGTGAAGCCAAAATTTTGTTGTCGCCCCCTGGTGGCTGGATGCAGGAGATGCATAAATCCCACCTCATCCATGTTTGCAGGTGACATGGGCGAAAACTATCATTTCCATGCACATCAAATTTAGATTGGATAAATAGAGGTGGTTTCTATAATTTGGGTATCTCTTATCATGGTGATTCATGATCAGATGTTCATTTTTATAATAAATTAGTTTTTTTATCTGTTATTTGATGCTATATTATGGGTTGTAATGTCAACATTGACAGCTTGCATTGTGCTCTGATAGGGAAAGGCATTTGTTTGGGCAGGAACTCGATACTAAAGGTTGCTATTACTCATTCTCTGGCTCCAAACGACATAACTAGTACAAAATGGCAGCAGCCTTAGTGATATTTTGGCTTCACTTTTGTACAGTTGGAGGAAGTCTACAGTCCATGATCTTTATATAGTCTTTTGTAATGAAGTGGCTGGTCCTGTTACCTCTGCCAAGGAAGTTATGTCTTCATGTCAGGCCTGATTTTAATGGTGGACCGTTAGAAGAACCCAAGAAATTCTGAAGTGGATTCACAGGGCACATATACAATTTATTTTTAAAATGTTGCTAACATTGAGGGATAAGTCATGGCCATGGAGGAGGTCTGCACTCTCAGGTTCCCTTTCTGTGTTTTTAATTATGTTTTTATTTTATTGAGTTTGGTTCATTTCATATTAATGTCATTGTAATTGTTATCTGGTGATTTTTTTTTAACAGGGGTCCAGGAAAGTCCCTAGGAGGTTAATCTCCTCATGATGATTTCTTGCTTTCTTAAGCATATTAGAGGCAGATGTATTGCAGTCCTAATGACCTTGGGGACATTTTTTAAGCTTGTGGGTGTCGAGCTATGTTTGGCACTTTGCTGTATCATCACTGTCTACAACACTGAGTTGTAGATACAGCCAGTTATGACGTTGTCTAAACGTATATAAAAAAGAATGCCATCATTTGTTCAATATATATTCATTTAAAAACTGTACAAAAACAATATATTTGTTGTTCAAACTGACGTTTTACAGTCTCACCTCTTTTTAAATCAGGGTTGTACTGTTACCTCACAGAGAAAGATGCCATTCCTTTTAAAGTTTTACAGTAAGACAAAGAAAATATCTAAAAAAATATCTAAAGGCCTGTATGGGAAGAGCAGATTTTTTACCACCAAGGTTTAAACAATAATAATTGGTTTATATTAATTAAATTAATTAGTTAAAAAATGCCATGAATAGACCCAAATGAACAATAAGGAGTCTGATATATCTTACTACTCTGTGCCATAGTGCAACTGTTGTCCAAAGGCAATTAAAAACATATCAATAGCAAAAGCCTTTTACAGTAGCTGTCATTTACCATACCATGAACATGGACATTGTTGTTTATTTTGAATCAATCAAACAGCCACCGTCTTGCTGCTCACTATTGCGGCAACCTAAGCGGCAACCTCTGTGCCTTGAACCTGCATTCTTTTAAATGGCGAGCAAGGGGCGACTCCACTGGTTGCACAAATAGGTCAGATTTTATGAAAGTGTATGAGAAAATGGCTATACCTCTAACTTGATTTATTAACTCAGTATAAATTCCCATAATGAGTTCATGGTCTCAATGACAAAGCTCCAGTCTTCTTCGATGCAGCCTGATGTCATTTTGCAAAGTATTGTCTCATTTATGGACACGTTTTTGGGCGCTGCTGCGCTCATCTTTGAACTTTGACCCTTTCACAGTGTGTTTTAATACATCAATGTTCAGCATTTGGTTGAACTAAAAGACACACCAAGAAGTTGGCTCTTCATTTTCATTTACAAGCTAGGTAGCTAGCGCTAGCGTTAACTGATAACTTAGCATCCTCTTCCCCGGCTTGACCCTCTTAACAAAATAGCATCACCAGAATGCCAAACTCAAGTCTTCAAAACAATAGTCCACAAACCAACAGGTGACACCACGGTGACTACAGACACAAATATCAGTTACTGCACATTGTCCAAAACTGCCATTCATCACATTTTCTCCGTCTGTTATTCAGAAGAAAAAGTTAGCCTAACCCTAACCCTTGCACAGAAGCAAATGCTAGTTTCAACCTTGTTCTCCATAACCATTCTATGAATACAGGCATTTACACAGAGACAGGATTTCTTTGTTCTTTCTCACAGTCATGTACTCAAAGAGTCACTGCTTCACATGAAAAAGGTTAAAGCCTAACCACACCAATAACTGAGAGAAACATACAGAATGAGTCTGAGTGTTTTCTCAGCACGTCCACACTGAATTGTCGGTGGACTCCGCAGCGTGGGAATGTCCCCCCTCTCTTCTCCTCCAGCCGCTGTCTCTGCTTGGCACTGTAACAAATGTGTTTTCAATTGCTCTGAAGCGAACCTGTCTCCTAAATTAATGATAATGATAACTCTGCATGAAAAATCCATTTGGAGGGGAGAGCCAGAGGAGAGGAGAAGAGAGGAAGGAGTGTCTGAGTGTGTGTATGGACTCCATGGATGTCTGCGGGGGGCATATGTGTGTATTGTGTTCTCGGTGTGCTCAAATGTGTGCGAGCAGACAAAGTGAGGAGAATGAATCTACAGGTATCATTCATTCATTTTGCTCTAAAACAATATTACAGGAGCATAACGGACCAAATTAGAAATAGATGGAATCAAACCACATATAAAATGAACTCAATTGGATTCAGAATAAAAGACATTTAAGTGAGAACCACGGTTAAAGCAAAAATGACCTCAGACGGGTTTTATTAGCTAACGCATACACTATAAATGGCAGTGTGTATGTATTTTTGGTATGCTTGATGGACGGAAAAAATGGCCTCCACAGGTGAAAAAAATGTCATCCATGCCATTCTGTTATTCTAAACTTTTAAGCAA
>CAFUXE010000185.1:101331-119841 GCA_903364295.1 Serranus cabrilla | reverse complement strand
AAACTGCCACGTGAAGCACTCCTACACCGTCTTTTGGCTCAGTGAGATTGATGAGGTTTTCTGTTCCAAGGTTCACCATCTTCTCTATTTGCACCTTATCCCGTTCATGGACATACTGCAGCAGGCGGTAGACCTGAAGGACCTGCAGACGGCCCTCTGCTACTCTGCTACTCATTATGGGGTCAGACGGGCTGGTTAAAAATAAAAAAGAGAGATATACAGTGTGTTCCAATACCCATACTATTTAGTATACCAGAAAAAGTAAATACCAGGATGTCTAGTAGCATCTAGCATTACGCAAGCATGCATTTCTGGCTATTCTGACCACAAATTCTTTGTGCAGCATATTGTATGTATGATCTAGAGAGGGTCAGGATTTAAGGCGTGTTGTTAGGATGAAATACTATGTACCTATTATATGTATAGTTCATTCAACAGTAGGCCTATGTATTTTCTATGGGCAGTGTGTGGAAGGAATTTTGTGGATTTCTTTAAGAGTCAGTTATTTTATTCAGGTAGGTTTTTAACATAAGTATTGTATAGTTTACATCACTCAATAAAATCAAAGCATATACTCTCCTGCATGTTGTTAGTCAGACAACACGACATAGATTAAAAACACAATGGCTCTATGCACAGATAGTTTTCCTTAAAGCTGTGAAACACAAAAAATGTGGTTGAATATGACTTTTTTTTCCTTCTTTCCTTCCCTCTTAGTATTATAAAGTTGAAATCATTCAACAAAATCAAAGAACATGCATAACAAGTACTTACTTAATTACTTACTTAATTTTGAATACTGTATTCTTACTTGTAGTGGAGTAATTTCACAGTGTGGTTATAGTACTTTTACTTAAGTAAGGAATCTGATTACTTATTCCACTACTGATAGTAAGTAGTCAGTGTTGCACGCCTGTTTTGCTTTGTTTGGGCATGTGGTTTTTCATTATCACGTTTTTCACCTCAAACAAGTTTGACCTCAGTTTGACTCGGAAGGAAATCATATTCAGTGGCGTTTCGCTTTTATATTATGCAAGTTAGTTTACTTTTTAACGTCAATTTAACTCCAATAGTAACAATTCTGACGCTAAAACAATATCTAATTTAACACACCACTCAACTGCGTTACGTAGGTTAGCTGTTTACTCGCATATTAATGTTACTTATCAGTTTGAGTGACCATCTGACCCAGTTTGACCCCTTTACTGTGATATTATCATTTTAAAAAAGCAGAAAAAAACGTAACCTCATGAACGCTCCAAATAAAATATAAACGATCACTTAAAAGCCCTTGTTAAACTGACAAATCCTCTGCCATCGTTACACCTGCACACCTAAGCTAGCTGGCTTAAATGTAAATGAACGTTAGCTTGCTTTACTGCATTTCCTTGTTTGCCACGCGCTTCTTACCTTGCTAGAAAACTTTAAAAGTCCTTGCACTTTGTTGTTTCCATACCCAGCACGTCTGGACAGCGAGGAAAGTCACATTAATGTCGGGTTTATCTTCAGAGTCCTTACTCTATATTTAAAGCTCAACCATTCACTTTGTGTAAGCCGGGGAAAAGAAACAAACTCAGCCCCATGGCAACGGCGCGCGTGCAAATCCCAGTAAGGACATTTGTGTTTTGGTGGTGTCTGATGCTGCATTCAAGTGCTGGTGATGAGCTCGGTAATACGAAGGTTAGTACTCAAAACACGACTACAATAAGAAAAAATACACAGTTAAGCACTTCTGTCTTTTATGTCGTACAGAACCGAACCTGCTGTGAATCAGTCAGGCCAGCTTATCTGCAACACTCTCAATGGTCTTTTTAATAATTCCCTGATAAAATAAAATTAAATGTACAAATATCTTATTTTTTCACCAGCCAAATAAACTAAACAAGAAAATACACTTATATTTATTTATATCTATATCTATATATGTATCTACTTCAGCAACATGTGTAAGAGTAGTCCTGCTTGTCTTTTATCATCCAGCTTCTCACAGAACTACTGACATAGACATTATGTACATTTGCATCCCCACTGATCATGCATCCTTACATCCTTGAGTAGCCTAGGTAGAATTACCTGTTCTCTGCCCTTGACCATCAGTACATAGATCAATTTACATCGTCTTGGGGATGACTTTGTTTGTGTGATTGACAGTGGAATGGCAGCTATTCAGTCCAGAGAGGTTTATAAAGAGACCTGTAATTCCCATTGATAAGTAATGAATGTACAAAGAATGGAAGACAAGTGATACTACTTCCTTGAAGGGACTTCTTAAAAGTCTTCAAGTTCTTCAGCAGCAGCATCACAGCTGTGATGGTAACGACAGTGGACACAAGGTGTCACTGCAGTGCAGAATAAGAAATTGAGTTACAACTATGCCCTTGAAGTATTCAGCTAAAATTAACCTCTAGAGAAAGAGATGTGAGCAGGAGCCAGAAATAAAAAGTCAACCCAGCTGTGTGTATTTTTAAAAGCCCCAAAAAGTGCCAGATTAAATAAATCTATGGCAGACTAAACAATGTGTAAAAATTGGTACATACTGGCTAATTTAATAAAAGAAACATGATCCAGATAAAGGCGAGACTGTGGACATCAACTGTGTAAAACCGGGTATCTGTATTTGAGGCACACATGTGGCAAAAACATACAAAACATATACAATACCTGTCAAGGTGAAGTGGTAACTCATAAAAATCTTATATGGGCAAAACCACTGAAAAATATTTACATTCCTTCAAAGTTGTACAATGCAAAGAAACATATAATATTACATTCCCACACTGAACACAGAGGAAAACATGTGACAAAATACACATTGTGAGCCAACCCTGATATGCTGACATTAATCCATAATGTAAATATAATTCAATATGTGGCCTGTATCGTCTCTGCAGAAAATGTGCAATGTTCCTTTTAAAATCCATTCAAGAATATCTACAAACCTGATATCATGCACATATGTTCTTCTGGAGAAATTTTAATTAGACTTCTAAAGGCAGGAAGTGTGTGTATTCATGAAAGAGAAGGGATTTGTAGCATAGAAACAAGGGTTCAGCTTCAATGTCTGTTATTGTTAGCTTTACAAAAGAATTCCACTGTAAGATAGAGTGATAGTAACAGCTTCATAACTTTAAAGACTTGATCCTCCACCAAGTTTAAATGGCCCTTATTAGGACAGAGGGAAAAAATCCCCTTTCTTCCCCCTGGCCATCTTCTTCCTCTCCTCGTGTTTCTGGGCATGGCTAATGCCCTAAAATGGTCTTATTGTTTTGCTGTCGTATGATTTATAAAATCCTGTGGTTTCTCGAATGAACTGTCAGTGACTTCATTTGTGTACTTCCTTGTAAAAGAATAGTGGTTTGGACTGTGTCCCCTCCGCCTCCATCACTACATTTTTTCAAACACAATTGGCATTCAGCATTATGTTTCTGGGAATTTGCTTGTGGTCAGACTGAAACTATGAACATGATGGAAGGAAATAGTGTGCAATAACCTCTGAACATTTGATATGCTTTAGGTGGGATACACACAAAAAAACTCACATATCTAATCTGTTATCATCTTGCCAAATGTCCTTTCACTGACTCAAGAAAGACCTTAAGGCTATCTCGGTGTAATCAGAAGAATTCAAGTTTATAGAACAGCATAAAATATGGAATTATAAGATAACCCTGCAGTGGCTTTTTTTCTGATGACAACACGTCATAGATTAAAAACACAATGTCTCTTTGCACAGATAGTTTTCTTAAAGCTGTGAAACACAAAAAATAATGTTGTTTAAAAGGACTTTTTTTCCTTTCTTTTTAGCACATAAAGTAACATGTTGAGTATTTTTTCTCTTTGCTGAATGAATTCAGTCCAGTTGCTATTTCAGTCTCTTTGACTGTTCAGCCAGTGGCTCTGTCTCTTACAGTCTAGCAGACACATTAGAAGCTCTCATGCTGAAAGTTTCACCCAGAGAGACTCCAGTCCCTGAGAGACAATCCAATCAGATGGTCTCGTACAGAAGCATGCCACTGAAGATGGTCAGCGGTTCGGAGGAATAGGCCAGTTTGCCAGTGACGAGGTCGATGCAGACCGTGTCCCCTGCCTCCATGGGCAGGATGATGTTGAAGACAGCCAGAGCTCCAGGGATGTGTTTGGCCTCAGCCATGGGCTTCTCCAGACCTTCGGGCTGATACCCAGCTGAGTCCACTCGGGCCACACCAGTGTTGGACTTAGACAACACTGCCTCGATCTTCATGTTCTTATGGCCAGTAAGGATGCCACTGAAGAAGTACTTTCCACTCACTGGAGCTGTAAAGTAACCTGGAGGATGGAAGCCAGAAACATCAAGACTTAATGCTGTGTATTCTCAATCAATTGACCAGGTACTACCAATGTGGACGCTCTTTTTCCACATTGCTAGTTAGTAACTACAAAGAGATGCAAAATAACCACAAAGACATGTAAAATCACAGAGAGATGTGGTATGATGACAAAGAGACAAAAACAAAAACAAAAAAGGAAGCAAGACATCACAAAGTCTGTGGTTGTGTCCGAAATCACTCACTCATTTCCTACTCCCTATCCACTATACAGTGAGCAGCAAATAGTGGACTATATAGTGGACTCAACTTAATACGGTTTCAGACATGACTCACTGCTGAGCCAGTTGCACAAAATCAAGTTGCATTCGTTGTCAGCCGTCGCGAAGACGGCCACTGAATTTGGGTCCAAGCAGTAAGTTAAGGGAGGCTAAAATAGGTCACCGAATATACTTTGGCAGCCTCTATTTTACCTGGGCGGCCTGCCCAAGTAAAGTCTGTGTGGGAGACAATGGATATCACAAAACCTGGGAAAAAACTTCTGCAAGGCTAGGTAAGACTAGCAGTAAGTAAGGATCCATGTTTGTTTTTTTTGTAATTTGAGTGAACTACCACTTTAAATTCCGATAAAAAACTGGAGGTGACTTTAAAAAAAGAGAGTACTGGTCTTGGCAGGCACCTGTTCAAAGTGATTTAAAGCTCACCTGTTCTGGGATTGTAGACGTTATTTTCATTGACAAAGACCTCGTTGAACACGATGGTTCCTGCACTTCTCATCGGGCGAGTCAGTGCAGCAGAGAAAGAAAGGCGTGGCACGTGGGCATCAGACCCTGCAGGACCTGATCATGGTGGAGAGATAGAGAGTAAGAGAGTAATGAAATAATGATCAAACAGCAAAGAGCGCTTTCATCTGCTGTTTAGTAAGAACAACACATACCCTGTTCACCTCTGAGACCTGTGAAGATGAAAGATAAAAACAGTGGGTTAATCATCCAGCAATATCATTCTTGTTAATTATTTTGAATTCTTATCAAAGTGTATCCACAGTAAATGTGAAGAAGGAAAGATGCTATTAAACACAGAGTAATCGGATCAAGTTTGATGTTTTTTACCTGGGGGTCCAGCTCGTCCCTGCTTGCCCTCTATGCCTGGAGGTCCCACCCTCCCTTGGGGTCCCACAGGACCTTGGTATCCACGCTCGCCTCTCTCTCCACGGGGGCCAGGTAAACCAGGTGGCCCTGGGGGAGAACAATATTTAATCAGACATTACCATCTTGTGAAAATCCTATTTACCAAGTAAAAGTTTCTCTTTCACTCTTAGACATAATGTGCTAAGTTTGTACCTTTTAGGTGTACAACGCTGGGGCAGGTACAGCTGTTGTACCCTTGACATTGGCTTGGGAACATACACATTTAAAAAGATACATACCTTGAGGTCCAATAGTTAGCTTTTGTTTTTTAGGGACCGTAAATGTTCCCAAACTAATGTCAAGGGCACAGCATACCTTAGGGTGCTGCCCCAGTGACAATCTGTTGTATCTTAAAAGTACAAATATAGCACATTATTTCTGAGAATTCTAAAAACATGCAAAGCAAGCCAAGAAAACATTTAACCTGGCGTGCCTCAGGATGTGCCTTTCACCCTCATGTTTACTAAAACTGCTCTTTCAGACAGATTGCAGACTTTATAGACTTTTTAAGTGAATGCTTCTCTGGATGAAAGCCTGGATTCTTTCTTTGGTCTTTTTTTTTTCTTCCAATTCTAACCTTGCCTCCCTTAAACAGTGTGCTATCTCTTGTCCAAAAGTCAAATCCCATGCCCTATCTCCTCTGTGACTCACCCATGAAGTCCTGCTCTATGAAACTGTGGAACTCCTTGACCAGGTCCACCACTGAAGAGTTCAGTCTGTGTATGTTGGAGTGGACGTTCTCCAGCTGGACGTGCTGGATATCGTCAATAAGATCTCCTTGAGACGTTACAGTGACATTGAGTCCATTAACGCAGCTCCACAGCCCAGACACATGTCGGTTCAGGCCCTCCTTGATCCTCTCCAGGCTGTCTGAGAAAGAGTCGAAGCGTCCGCACACTCCCTCCAGCTTAGAGAGTCTTCTCTCCAGGCCATCGCTGGACCGCCGGCACTCCCCCACCTCCGTCACGTAGTTGCTCCTAATTATTTGGATCTCTTTGCCCAGACTGCCAAATTGAATCTTGGAATCATCAACATGATCCGTCAGCTCCTTCTGCAAATGGTCCACCTTGTAAAGAATGTAGATTCTTGTTAATGTGTGTATTTTGGATGAGTTCCGTTTGTCAAAGGTCTTCTATAAATATACTTTATTCAGTCCTGCTCCAATTTATTTACCTATGGTATCTTGTACACACAAAAATATGTAAGCATATTTATCTGAGCCATGTCTGTCAAGATGACTCAATGTTTGTAATATGCTCAAATATTTTTCTAACTATAATAATATTGTGTAAAAACACTGTTGCCAAGATAACCATGAGGCATGTTTGATTAACATAGAGTTGTTTTTAAAGTCCATAAAGAAAAGTTATGTTTCAATATGTACAGTTCATAAAACAACACACATCATCAGCGCAAATACCATACCAACATTATTATCATAATAGAAGCCTGATCTTACTGTTTAATTTTGGGGGGTAGTTTTACACATTATAGTTGCTGACAGTGTTTCACAACCTGGGGCTCGGGACCCCCAATTTGGTCACAGATAAAACTGAGAGGCCATGAGATATTCACAAGGAACGAGAACAGATATCATATCATGCTACACGGATAATCATTATTTTTACTAAATCTTTGATATATTTAGCCACAAAAGCAACATGGCTCAAGGTATAGCAGCAGCAGTTATATTTCCTAATAATTTTATCCTAATAATAAACTTGTGTGGGAAGAGTTATTTAATCTGGTACTAATTTCTGACAACAAAAACAAAGCTCTAAGAAAGCTATCAGAGTTTAGTTAGTGCTGCTCCATTTAAGAACTTGCAGAAAATATAATTAAACAGCTTTCAAATGATCTTACCTCGGAGATGATGTTGTCCTTCGTGTTGCTCATATCAGTCAGCGTGTCCCCATGACTCTGCACAGTCCTTCCCAGGCCCTTCAGAGTGTTATTAATGGAGTTGAATGTGACCATGACCCCAGCCAGCTCTCCTTGGATGGACTTCAGGTCCCCTCCCAATCTTCCGTTATGGACACCATGGTTGTCCAGGCGTTTCTTCAGATCATTTATGTTGATTTTACACTGTCCAGTACATTCCTCCACTTCCTCTCTGAGTCGTCCGACCTCCTCCTGAAGGTTGGAGCACACCTGAGAGCAGGCAGACTCTCCTGAGTCGACCTTTCTCCGCAGGTCTGTCAGGTCTGTCTGGCACTTGCTGAGGCGGCTCTCGGTGGAGTTGGCGAGCGAGCGCAAGTCCTCCTCGAAACTTCTGCAAACAGAGCAGTCCTCAAAATCACGGCCCAATGTTTCAACCTCTGTGACGATCCGGTTGAAATTCTCACCGTTCTCCCCCGTCACAGCTATTATCTTTTTGACATCGTCTGTTAGGTTGATCACTCTGTCAATCAGCGAGTCCCCTGACACAGACAAGTCATCTAACCTGGTGTTAAACTTCTGGATCTCCTCTTGGTTGGCCACAACTCTCCACTCTAAGGTTTTCACTGTGTCATCAGTCTTACGGCCTTTTCCGTTAGGTCCGCAGGTCTCATTGCACATTTTTGTGGTTGATGTTAGCCTTCTGTCCAGGAAAGTTGTGATGTTTTCCAGCTGACTTAAACGCCGGCTGTGGTCAGTAACCGTATCTCCCAGAACGGCCACATCCAGCTCTATCTTGCCGATTTTAAAGGTGTGGTCGTCCAGCCGCGTGAGGACCATGTTGCGCAGCTGTGTGACGTCTCTCTGGACGTTATCCTTCACGTTGTTCCCGGTGTTAGTACACCTCTGCTCCGTCTTCCTCACCGTGTTGTTCACTCTCTTTTCCAATTCTCTGAGTTTACCATTCAACCTGTCCTCTGTCACTCTCCCCCTTCCTCCCCCTGTACCAGCCAGCTCCTTGTCCAGCCGCCCTTTAATAGTGTCACACTTGTTAGCTGTGGAGGTGACACGGACATCGAGACCTGACAGTCTCTTCTCCAGCTCAGTGACCGTGTTGCAGCAGGCCTGGGAGCGTTGGATCTCACTGCGGGAGATGTCCAGGCTCTGTCTCAGGTGCTGGTCCATGGAGCTCATCAGCTTCTCCAGGGCTTGGATCCGTTCCCTGTCCTCTTGCTGCTGGCGTCTCAGGTCCTCCACACCGGCCTGGACGGTACAGAGATTAAGAGGATTGGAATGAATTAGCTAGTTGTATAATTTGTATCAATAATGTATGACTGTTTTAGGTTTTGGCTCTGTGCCTGTACCACAAACTGTTTGCTTGGAAGCAATTTGTTAATTGTTTAAAAGTCAAAGACTCAATCATGTATTTGTTTTTGTCCTGATCCATGACAATACTAACACAAAGAAATACTTGTTTTTTGTGTATTTATTTCCTCCTTTATACAGCTGCACAGTTCAGTCTGAGGATAAAAATCAGCATAAAATATACTCTTTACGAAAATTTAAGAAAATATAACCTGAATTTTGTTTATTTCCCATGAGTTTTGAGAGCATGGCTGCTCCATGGTAGGGAGAATAGGAAAGGCCTTGTACAGTCCCTCTTCATTGCCTTTATGAACAATAATAAAGCTGAACTCCAGGTGCAGTTTCCAACCATTAACAGCAACTTAATTAAAAAAATATGCAAAAATAACTGTGAGCAACAACGGTGGAGGTTACTACTGCGGTAGGTAGCAGCGAGGCCTTTCATGTGTTTGTGCCCAGGGGTGCAAGATTGTGCTTGAACGTAAGACGGAAAATAATTATTGTTTAATCTTAAATTCCAAGCCTCCAATTATTTCAAACTACTGGAAAACTGTGGTTGTTCTTTTATTTATTTTTTTACCTTTCTTCACCGCTCAGCCTTTCTTTTTTCAGTATTGTTTATTGTTTTATTTTTTGTTAGTGCAGCAGTTTATGTTGGAATGTGGTTTTCTTGTTTACTGCCTGGATGTGGCTAATATTTTTTTACTGCTTTAGGCAGCAGAAATCACTTACAGAAGCCCACAGGGAAGAAAAGTCAAACATGAAAACAGCTGCACAAGCTACAACTAGAAATCACACAGGGTGACATCTAAAAATGGTTACAACAACAAAGTAATGATTTTTGCACATTGAGCTTCACCTGACAGGCGGAGCAGGACAGAGTCACCCTCCTCTCCAGCTCCGTCAGTATCTCCTCCTTCAGAGTGTTCAGCTGGTTTCCCCCAGGTCCTCCACCTCTGGCCACGCCGTCCAGGTCATTGCCCCCTCCATTCACCAGATGGTTGTTAATGGTGAGCAGGGTCTGGTCATGAACCTGAGCAGATGAATGTCCACATTAACTATAATGGTCTGTCTATGCATTCAAATTAAGAATACCAAGACATAGAAACAGACAGGCTTTACCTGCGTCCTGTTGTAGAGCTGGTCCAGCTTGGTCTGGATGCTGTTGATGGTTTCCTTCATGTGTGGCTGAGCTGAATCAGCAGGGACAACAGCTCCATTTAGACCAGGCCTGTACAGATAAAAGAGTTCATATTTCTTCAAGTTCTGGCAAACATATAAAGGAAGTTACTACATGAGCTTGGGACACATTGTAGGTCATTGAAAGATCAACAACATCCAGAAATGCTGCTGAAAAGCTCATCTGAGATGGATTGGTGTAACACCGTGGTGTGTTTGTTGCAGGCATCAAATTCAGAATTACTTTATATTTACAATAAACAAGTATTAACAGATGAAGATGATGCATAGAAAACAACATTGACATACAGCCTCTGGTTCATGCCGTTGATGGTGGTCTGCATGGTGTGGAGGTCTTTGGTCAGACCGCGGATAGTTTCCTCCAGCTGTTTGATCTTCTCACTGTCACCTGCAGACATAAAATAACATAGAAAAGAAGAAAATGTAAAGGTGTATCCTAAGAAGTTAGGAAGTTTTTTTTTCACCTTAACTTCAACTTAAATTATAACGAATGAGAGAAGTACTTGAGATTGAAATTTTTCTGGGGTTCTAAAAGTAATATATCTGACTAGACCCATGTTATTTGATGTTTAAGTGTACTTATAATATCACAAATGTTTCCAGCTATCTTAAGGCCTAGAGATATCAGTGACAATTACTCCTCACCACTCACTCAATTGCGTCTTATCCTCTATATACATGTCAGCTGTGTGGTTGGCTACCAGAAGTTGTCACCAATTGAATGTTTATCCAGTTTAAAGCTACATTTTTACGGTACACATTAAGATATTAATTTAACCGATTTTAGTCATCGTTTGGATCTTAAGTTGTCAGAGAAACAGATGTTTTACTTTGTTCATTGTTTTTTTTTTTCCAGTTTAAATCACCAGCACTGTTTGTTTTGGAGAGGAGGAGACGTCAGCAGGTAATTCGGCTTAGTGTAAAAACCTCCTGACTGTCAGGAGCATAAATTATGATGAAAACAAGCCAAGGAAAAGTTGGTTGCAACTTGGCCTGCAGTCCCTGTGCTGATGTGCTAAACAGTGTTGGAGAAAAACTGATTTTTAAGGGGAAATTTCTTTATTCAGTGTTTGAACCAGTTTTAAAAATCTGGATCTCTTATTTTGGAGAGAAGGAGAACTCTGAGGATAATTTACTCCTGGTAAAACCTCCTGAACAAAGAACACTGAATAAATTCTAATAGGGAGAAACTGACTGCAGTGATGACATTGCTGTGTCTTTTGTGATTGTATCAGTATCAGTAGATTTCCATTTGTCTGTCCAAAGATGTATTTAGTTGTTTAACTGCTTTGCATATTCTCTGATTTATCTATTCCTACTTAAGACTGACAAGATACATGTGAGAAATATGCACATCTGGAACTATTTACAGTTTTGATACCATCTCACAAACAGTAGATGTACTGTGGATTTCAGAGCCTTCTGCTCTCTACCTTCTCCTCTCTGTCCGCCGCCGCCTGTGTTGTAGCCCGTCTGCGTGACGCGAGGTCGCCCTCCATTGACCTGAGTGTCTGAAGTTCCCTTTGGTCCGTCGTGGCAGTCCTCCCCAGAGTAACCATGGCAACACTTCCACTCCATTTCTGTCACCATCTTGTAGGCTACCTTATACCTTGGCCTTCTGTATGTCCGGTATCTAAAGATGAAACGGACATTTCAGATATAAAATATCATCTTAACTTTAACTGTTTGACAAAAGTTATGGATGATATGGACTTCTGACTTGATTCCTCTTGAGACTCGGCTCTATGCCAAAAACCTTTGTACGCACATTTATGGTCCCAATAGAAGGAATACCATTGTCTCTAATGATCCCCAGACTTTACATTAGATTAAACATTTCATTTACTTTGGTTAAATGCCAAAAATCATGTAAAACACACCTGACATTCCCATCGATACTTTACAGTGCTAATTAACAGAAGTTAGCATGCTAGCATGCTAAACTAGGATGAAGAGCGTGGTAGACATTATGCCAAATAAACATCAGCATGTTAGCATTATCATGTGAGCATGTCAGCATAGTGATGTTAGTGAAGGGACATTACTCTATTTGCAGTGGTCATTTGGCTGGTGCATAACAAAATTATGTTTGTTGTTAGTTGTCATGGTGACATCACTTGAGTGTGGCTGTAAAGTGTGTCAGCTGCTCCAGAGACTATATATTGGCCATCATAGAAGTTAGAACACTACATTTATGAAGACTCTCACAAGACTCCCAACAACCTTTCCTAACATAACCATTTCAATTACATTTTCTTTATATAGCCCAGAATCACATATCACAAATTTGCCTCAAGGGTCTTTATAGTCTGCACAGTATAAGACACCCATCAATTATTAACCAGATAAGCAGAAAAAAGCAAAATGTTATTATTCCCAGCCTTTAATTAAAAAAATAAAACCCATTCTGCATCTTCTTGTACAATGCTTTTTAAAGCACTTACAGTTAAATGTGAGTCGATACATATCATGTTGTTTTATTTAATAATTGCTGGTGAAAAAGCCAAGTAAAGATTTGTGTCTTTAGAATCCAGACTAATTACGGACTTGAGCTAAGCTGATTTGTGCTTGACCATAACATTAAGACTTAAAATTTGTAGTGTGAACCAAGTCAAAGACCCAAAGCGGTCTCTGAACCCTATATTAAATACCACTGCTGTACTCTGTTCATGTTAATGTGCAGTAAGTCATTGAATGTCTGGGAAATAGCTCCAAATCATCGGCTGATGATGGATGGGACTAACAGTGCTTTGTGAACTTTAGAATGTTATTTCGGTCCCATTTTCCAAAAGAAATCCACTGCATTTAGCTAGTACTAAATCTTAAATTCTTGCTCCAAGATGATCCATCTGAAAAAATATGAATGTTTTATTTGGATAGATCTTCTGTAGTTTTATCATTAATGTGTCATTTGGCTCTGCAACTGAAGAGACTCCCTGTCACAGTAACAATGCAATAAATAGACCAGAATTGGCCGGAAGTCTCCCTAAAGATTTATGGCAGCGTCACGGGCACATTAACAAGCCCGACTGTGAGTTCAGCAGGTTGCTCTGCTTTATGCCAACCCACAAACATCACTGTAGGTACTGCAGAGCCTTTTCTGCGCCATAGTAAAGACTTCATCTTCCAGCTCCCTGCTCTGAGAGCGTGAGAAAAAGGGATTTGACGTACTCTCAGAGGAAAAACAAAAACAGGGCCTGGAGAGGTGGCTGGAGGAGAAGTTGGTTGAGCTGAAGAAAGAGTAAGAAAGGAGGAGAGTCATAAAAAGAAAGACGGAGTAAGAAGAAGAGATTGTTTTTACAGGGTAGGAGACTAGACTGTGGTGCCTGGAACCCCTGTCAGTTTCATTCTTAGCATAGCCCAGGTTTAGGCCGAGGCCTCTGGCAGGCGTGGGGGATCAGGCAGCCAAGACAAGGTCAGACAGAATGGTGAAAACTTCAAAAGAGAAAAACATCAGGAGGTGCTTGATTAATGTTGTCTTGAAAGCTAAACATCCAAATTTTAAAGAATCATTCAATCAGTCATATGTATCATACATTTTCTCCAATATGTCCAATATTGGATATCTGCACTAGCCATACTGAGCTCCTCCAATGTGATATATGAGAGATAATGAGGTATTTAGGGGGGGATAGCAGGTCAACAGTAGGTGACAAATGGTAGTGTAAATCATCTGAAAGCTGGGAACCTGAAGATGAATTTGAAATGCACTGTGTGTCATGTTTTTCTTGTCTTGAATCTGTTTTTTGAAAGTTTAGAGTGTAGAAGGGCAATTAGAACATTATTATGGAAGTATATGAAGGCCATTCCCATGCTCAATTATGCCTCATAAGTTGTTACCACAATCTTTGGGATAACATTTGTGATTTTGGGAAGATTTGTTTCAAAAGAAGTTTTTAGAAAAATTGACCACTCCAGAACTGATTAAAAAAAAAGTCTAGATTCCTCAAGACACCAAGACTTTGAGGAACTGTGTAATTTCTGATTTCGGTTCTGGAAATAGCAATGAAAGTCTCTTATTGTCAATATACATAGGAAAGCTATACATCCTTTACATGCCATGGGTCTCCAGTTTGTCTTTGTAAAGTTTCATGAGGCTACGGTAATTTTATACAGAGCAAAAAAAATCTAACTTCAATGAAATGCTGCTTAAGGGACATCACATAAATACATTTGATCTCACTGAATCCACAAGATTCAGAGCTTTCCAGACACACCCACATTTCTGCAATTCCAAGGCTGTTTACAGACCCCAGTATTCAGATACACCACTTCAGGAGAGGTGAAGTAATAGAAGAGCAAAAATTGGGTAAGACAGACTTGTGGGTACCCATAGAGCCCATTTTCATTCACATAGGGTCAGAGGTCAAGGGATTACTTTTAAAATGGCAAAGCCTAACTTAGGAGCTGCAGTGGTTCTGTCCTACACTGTGACATTAGTACAAAGTGGGCATGCCCATAAAGGGGAGACCTGCAGGTACCTATAGAATCCATTAAATTCAGATATCTTGAGGTTAAAAATCAAGGAACCTTTTAAAAATGGCCATACCAGTTTTTCAAAATTTAGCTTTTGATGTGTTATTTATCTTCCACCTGGTAGGTTTGATATGGTTTCCCTAGGTGCTCTAGTTCCATGATATGATATCAGTTGTTAACACTGAGCCCCAGAAAAATGTCTCAGAGGGTTAACCGGCAAAGTACTGAGCTTTAATTATTTCTGTAGTGATGTTCTGGATATGCGCAAGTCTTCCTGACCAGACTCTCCTGAGAAAATAAGAAGAGCTGAGTGAATTCAGCATCCACAGACAGGAAACAGGGGGAGAAGATGGACGGATAGAGGATATAAACTCCTGTGAAACAGAGGACAGGAAGTTGTAGGAGCAAGATTGAATACAGATGAGATTCCAGCAACAGAGAGGAAGTACCAGAGGAGATATGAAATACAGAAGAATAGGGGAAGGGGATACTTACGCAACTCGTGGACATTGGCCCCACGTACATCGCTGATAGTCTGGTTTGATATACGTCTCCACCCCATCCTCCATCACACAGCTAACAGTGCGTGTCACCACATAAGCGCACCAGTTCCTAAGAAAGCACACACAAGCAGGCAAAAGGAAATGACAAATGAATGAACTGTGTGATGACTGGCAGTTTACTGTAAGTTCAGCGTCAGGCGTGACACAAACATAGCAGTCCCCTTACACACTCAGTATACACTCGGTGGCTGCTCTTTGTTTCCAGGCAAAATAAGGGAAAGATTTACAAAAATAATAATCAAAAATCTGGTCGCTTGTTTGACTGTGAGGCTCCACTGTGAGCTTCAAGATCAATATCTCAAACCCCACACTGATTATTATTCTGTACAGCATTCAAGAGAAATGGTCTGCTAGTGCAAATGTCAGATCAGTTCAGGATAGCTGCATGATTTCAACAATGGCTACCATTGTATGCCTCCCAAACTCAACACCAACCAACCCATACAACACACACACACACACACACACACACACACACACACTGCATGTAAAAACTACCATTGGTTATATTCATTCCACACAGCTGGAAAAGCAAAACATGGAGCTAAAAGTGGCTGAATAAAGATACTTACATTACAATGAATGATTTGTGTTAAAGGTAATACACAGTGTATGATTTAAAGTTCATCAGTTGAGGTCAAACCTCTGTTAACTCTAGATTTTAAAAGATTTCCATGTCTTTTTTATAAATACTTTGACACTATGCAAACACTGAATCCACACCCCTACGGTACCATTACAGTAAATCCCCGGCTGCAATGATGGTGCAGAGACACCAAGAGAGCAGATGCAGAAGACCCAGAAACATGAGTTAACCCTTCGTTAAATCAATCTCCCCTCAAACTCATTTCATATTTATAATGTCCAAAATCCAGAACTAGTGATACTGTTCCTCCAAAATGTAATTTCTTTTGCCTCCATATAACCAGTTGAAGTGGTGGTTCACTTTTACACTGTGAGCTGTAGCTTTAGTCTCTGCCTGTATCTTTTTAACCTGTTTCTGCTGAGTCAGTTTGGCATCTTGGAAATATCCTTCAAACGCATATAAAACCCCTTCCCTTCTCTCTGAAACCACTTTTTTGTTTTCCCTAAAATGAGGCAGTATTTCTTCTGGGAGTGCAGCCAGTGACGGTTTTGGCTTCGTGCTAGCTCCAATAGCTCGACAGGGTAGCAGCGGCACAGCAACAAAGGGGTGGGGCTTAGTGAAAGGTCAATACAGGTATATTTAGACGGACAGTATGAGAAAAATTATGTATGTTTTTGTGTATGATGTAAAATAAAATATGTATAATGCGGGTTTATTTTTGGTCATATGAAGTGATATAGTGAACAGCTTTTATACACATCCAGCAGACATGGAGCAACATTAGCATTTATTTGGAGTCTGGTTTCTGGGCACTTGGCAAATATAAATGGAAAATTCACTCCCATCAAAGTATTTTTTCGGTCTCCACCAACTCCTAAGGGAAATATCTAATTCACAGCTGCTAAATGCTCCACTGTGTCGACTAGCTAGTTGCTAACTTTGTCTGCGTCCTACTAAACAATGGGCTTTTATACAGAAACAGCTGCCTGCTGTGCCCGAAATAGCAGTGGGCTCTTCACTACAAGCAACTTTTTACATTATATTTGACCCATTGTTAATAAAAACTATTTATTTCAGCAGCTTTAAGGTTATTTCATGTTTAACTATTCTTAACCTTTAACCCAACTGAAATACTAATCCTGAAACAACCCTGTGAAGGCTGACTGAGATGATTCCACATAACAAAAATGTCCTTATAAACTTGTCTTTGAACTCCAACTTGAAGGGACAGAATTACAAGAAACACACACTCCCAAGTACTCCCCCCGTCTACATGTGACTCAATTTGTTCTCATTCATCTGACCTCCCTTGACCCTCAGATATCTCTGCTGATAACAACTGCAGATAGATTTAAGACACAGACGCCCTTCAGTCGCTTTCTATCATCATTTTCCTATTACCCAGAATCCCCGTCCACTGCTATTTCCCCGGTGGTTATTATGGCCAATTAGTGTCACTCTCAGATTCATCAGAGCAGCGCTATGAAGGGTTTACAGATAAAAGTTGGAACATACAAGGAGTTCCTTCATGCTAGGAAGTCAATCAGCAGCTTTCCTCACTTTGTCTGTCTTCACGTCTGTCTTTCTATGTCTCTTTCTGTCTGTCTCCATGTCTGTCATTCTTTCTCTGACGCTCTGTTAACTCGTTTTATGTTTATTTGGAGGCTCCTTGTCCATGTGGGTTTCTTTCTTCCCGTCTCACTCCTGCTGTCTCTTTCAATTCACTCCTCTCCACCTGCGTCTCTCCCTGTCCATCTCTGTTTATTATCTCCTTCTTCTTTCTCACCCTTTCAACTTGTTTCTTTCTCTGTCTCCCCCCCTGTGTGACTGCAGCTCTCCCTTGTTCCCCTAAGACGTGATCCTCCCCTTCATTCCAGAGCTTGTCTGACTGACAGAAAGAGTTTATCATGTTTCGATCCTCCCCCGTACCCCATGACCTCCTGTTCCTGTTGCTACTGTACGTGGGAAAGTGAACAAAAAGAATTAACTCACTCTACTGTAATACTGTCAAGGTTTTTGTTCACAATCATAAGGAACATTCAAAGGGTTGATCGACTTAAAGGTTCTTTGCGTGGGATATCACCCAAAAACCTTATGAAATGAACTAATATTATCAAAGGAATGTGTAACACTTTTGACATTATATCAATGATGGTGGTATCAGCATGCTAACCAACTGTCCTTGACCTGTTCTGTCTTTTAAAACCCAGAGATGTGAACTAACTTCGTAGTGACTTGGATCTGAGTTGAGTCAAATCACTGTATTGATGATTTGCAACTGTGACTAGAGCTGTGACTTGGACTTAAATATTAAAGACTAATGACTTATCATGACTCGAAATTAGCATGCTAGCCAGCTAGCTTTGGCCTGTCCTGACCTGCACAACCAAGAGATGTGAACTTGAGTCGAATCAAGTCACTGTTTTGATGACTTGCAACTTGACCTTGGAGGTTATGGTCTCATGACTTGAGACATGATGATATGAATTTTCACGTGTCCGTGACCGACAAAATGATTGGGGTTTGCTTGTGACTTGGACCAAATAACTTGATCAAGTGTCACAGTCAGTGTGTCACAGTAGCATCCAGTCTGCCCAAGTAGATGTAACTACAGTACACTGTTACACGGCTCTATACACCTAGAACTAAAATTAAAACCTACACCAGATCTGCAATTTAAGAGGCTGTTCCAATGGATTTAAAAGTCATATATATTATTTCTCAACATCATTCAATCATATGAAAGTCATTATATAAGCATATCATTTAAAATGTTTCCAATTAACATATACTTAAATAAAATTAACATGATTTAGGAATTTAAAAAAAGGTCCCTGCATGATTGTCAATGTAATTCATGCTATACGTTATGCTTGATGGTCATGAACCTATAGCATTATAGTATTGTAGGCCAGTAAGGTTCATTTTTTGAAAAAAAAAAAAAGACA
>CAFUXE010000185.1:68998-101299 GCA_903364295.1 Serranus cabrilla | reverse complement strand
GTTTGCTGACTGTGTATATTCACAGTATATCATGTTGCTTTGAGCTGATTTGAAATCAAATCTAATTTCAGCTCAGCCTGGAGTCAACACCAAGCGGAGCATAAGTGAAAGTCATTTGGCTGAAATCAACCAGTGTTCATGCATCCAAACTTCTGTAACTCCCTTTCCAAACATTTGTGGTTCTTCACAGTGATCCACATGGCCTCCTCTAGCTATGCATTGAATTGTATTACGCTATTCTGTGGTTGGTTACGTTGTATTTAATGTTACTGTCAGAGCTTGAAGTGCTGGTGACTCAGAGCAAAACTCTACCGCTATACATGTGAAATCAGCCAAACACAGCTGTCTCTCCCCTCGTGTATTTCCACAGTCTTGCGGTTCATCGCAGTGATTCTTAGTGCATTACACTCTGTGAGGATTATCTGCGGTTTGCTATACTGCACTGTGTATGTTGGACTCAAAGTTTCTGTGAAGCAGGAATCTAACATCTCCATCAGGAGTTGGACCAATACTGAAGGGATAGACAACATGTAAAGTAAGACAGCGGTGATAAATCAAAAACAGCTCTGTGTTTTCCCCCTGGAGCTCCACTGTGTTGTTTTTGTCACTGTGATTCAGTGGCCCAGCTCTGCCAATCTATTATCCTGCCTTACTGACTCCCAGGGTCACAGACACAGCAGATAAAGCAAAAAGTTGGCAGCGTTCACACCCTATCTTCACTGACGGAGAACAGGCACTGCGTTTTACATAAATAAACCTAACCATCTCTCCTTTTTCACTCCTGAGCAGACACAGATGTGGACACATGCACGCACATATACATACAGACACAAACACTCTGCAGCCTCCAAACACCCACACCTACTGTACATACCCCCCTCCCTGATGCTTCATTTTCCAGCTTTCCATCATGAGCTTCTCACTCCGGTGAAACATATAAGAGGAGCCTTTATATTTGTGGGAGGATGACTAAGTGTTAGTGCAGAGCTAAAAAAAAGAAAGAAGGTGTGGGTGTGCTTGTGCCTAGGCGTACGCCCTTCACAAAAAAGAGTGGATTTGTTCATGTGTGCCTGCATGTAAGATTTCTATTGCATGGGTGACACCTTCAAAACAACATTTCAGCTCCAAACCCACAGGCCTGTTTTCTCTCTCTCTCTCTCTCTTTCTGTCTAACCAGCGTGAAGTTAAGCATTCCAAACAGTAATCCTATAAAGTCCCATTAATCCAAATGGCTGCAGGGAAATTGCTCAGATGAAAGTCCACTAACTAGACTTGGCAACTTTTCCATAAGTGTAAAATACAATTACGAGCACACACACGTCATTTATGCAGACAAAAACACCACACAGGCATTCATGGACTCACAAGAGACTTACACAGTCAGACAAGGATGCAGGATATAAGACATGTAGATACATACAACCTGTTAGCTTCCCACTTTACTACACTGTATACTTTTATAAACTGAGGACACCTAAACTGACAGTGTGGGTGTGCTTGGTCTCCCTTCAGCTGCATATACAGGAGCTAATCTCCCTGTTTCCTTTACGATATCAGCAACACAGGAAAACACTGCACATAAACAGTCCAGTTCCTGCACATATTACTGAATGTTTATAGCTACAGTATGTATTTGGAAAATGTTTATCAGAAAGCAGCAGATAAAGACAGAAATGGAAACTTGAGTACAATGCTCAGTGATGCTGTGCAGTGAAACAGTGTTTAAACCTACAGAACTGTATTCAAATTCTAGCAGCAAGCCCCGGAGTTTCCACAGATACCAAATGTGTCTGAGGCTGAGTTTTGGGGTCACGTTTAGCTTCATTTAGCGCTGCCTTAAAAAAAACATTGTGGAAGCGGTTGTTTGTTGCTCTTTCTCAGAGGGGGAGAACCAACCAGTTAGTCCACAACCATAAAGCCTTCTGTCTTGTAAAACCAAATATATTTTTATGTCAAGTGTTGTGTAACACCATGTTTCACTTTTACAAGTGGAAAGACTTCAAAGATTAGATCTAACTGGTCGGTTTGGCAAATTTGCATCTGGTTTACTAAAGTGTGGTCAATCAGTCATCAGTGGAACACAGTCAAACCATCAGTGATAATGTGTATGGCACTGCAATGCACTTATGCCGGGCACATGCCAAGGGGCCCAAAGTGTCAGGGCCCACCATGGCCTTGACCTACAAAATGTCACTCAAAGAGACCAACCAGGAAGAGTCTTACCACAAAGAAACATAAATTGACTACAAAGAGTCTCAAAAGACCACAAAGACACCAGAACAAGCACAGAAAGAGGCAAAACAACTGCCAACAGATAAGTAAGTATAAGTTGATGATGTGGCATTATTCCAGCACCTGGTTTTAGCGCATGTGCTTTTTCAAACTTGTGACTATGTCCATTATTTTTTAACAGTCTATATGCTCACCTGTAACTTCTGAGGGAAATATCCAACTCTTTGGCCACTAAATACTTCACAATGTTCAGCAGCTGATTGCTAACTCTGTAAGTCTGCTGTTTGGTGCTGAGCATGTAGTGTGAAATGAGTCTTTAGAGATTTTCAGCTGTAGCTGCCTGTTGCGTCATTGATGGCAGCAGTGAAAGTGATCCAAAACAGTTACATTTTGGCCCGTAAAATCAAAACAGTGAGCTGAAAGACATTAAAATGTTTTTAAAAAGTGACCGCTTTTTTGTATAATAAAATCTGACTGTAGCAGCTTTAAGGGAAAATAGATGCGAAAGCTGCATGCTAGCGTGGACACAGAGACAAGAGACATACACAAACAAGCACAGGAAACAAACCTTAACACACTTACATGCTTGTAACTTAACACAAGTATTCTTTGTCCTTCTCCTACAGACACATACATTCAAACACAGGTTTCATTACTTCTCTGCCAGGCACCGAGCAGTGAAACTTTCATTGTACACGTCTTGTTTTTATTCATTGAGCCATAACTCAGCGTGAGTGGAACTCTTGCACCTGTCTGAGCATCTTTTTATTTCCCAATAAATTTAACCTCCTTATAAAGTGCAGACAGACACTTCATAGACAAGCAGGAAGCTGCGGTCTGACATCCCAACCCTCACATACCATGTTCATTTTATTCAACACCATCTCTGCATGAGCCCTGCAGAGAATTGTGGGTAAAACTAGAATAATCATTGACAAAAGTGACATGGAGAGTAAGTGGGAGGAAAGGGGAATGAAAGAAAGAAAAAGGGGAGTAGAGGTTTACTACTTAAACAAAGAAATCACTTGGCGGCGCCTATTGTTGAAGGATCTTTCATTTAGCTTCAAGAGAAGGCTTCGACAGCGACCTGAATAAAAGGGCGGAAAGGGGCGTGTCCTAGTGTTTGAACTGTGGCCCAAAGGTTAAGCACCCCTCCAATGTCCTTGTAAAGGTATACCCCTGTACACACACAGAAAAGCACACAGACTGTCACAGACGACAACATACACACTCGAGTGCACTCACTCATGCTTGAGTGATCGCACGCCGACAGACAAACACAAAGGCAGACACACACACATTCCTCCAGACTCTCTGTGCTGTCTTAAAACGAAGTTTTACTCGCACACACACCGTTTTCTCTTTGGATCTGTTCCAGAATCAAGGGACAGAGTGACTGTGTAAACTTCTCTCTGATTGTTTAGCCTGGCGGTCATGAAGATATACTGAGAATGTCGATGATACTACCATTTGCTTTAGCATTATTACTCAGATACGTCAGAGTTCAGAGGGCTGCAGGAGTGTTTGTGGCTCACTTGAATTTTAACCATTTATGGAGGCATGTGCACTTGAGACATTAGTCTCCATAAAGCCCTAAATTTGCTGATGCCAAAAATAGCACAGGCTATTTATGCAGGTAAAACTTTATGAGGGTCTCTGAAGTACAAAACAGTGAGTAACAGTTGTTCCATTCATCCTTTAAGTTGAGAGGAGCGTGAAAGTTTAAGTAGTTCTTGTGTGGAGGGCTGGAGTGAAAATTGGGAAGGAATCCAAATCTCTTTAGTATTTTGTAAGTTTATACAAACAAGGTAAAGAAAGCTTTCTCAGAAGAAATGCATGCTGGGAACTATGGTAATTAAGGTCCATTGCTGTGACCAGAAAGGATCCCCTTTCCCACATTTGTTTCACCATATATAATAAGATTTGTTTACTGCCCTAATTAGCAGAAAGCAGATAATCACACAGATGATGTGAATTTGGATCCTTTCCCAAGTTTGGTCAACAAGAGGACAACCCTGTTTCAGTCTAATTGACTGGCGACATGGAGGCGCAATTTGGTATGCTGTCACAATTATATGCCGTAACCCAGCATTTTCTTTACCATGTAACAAATGTGGGACATATATAATTTATACAATTGTGTCTTAAGATTCAGACACTAACAAACAGAACTAACATCTTACAGCCATGCAAGCAGCTTGTGAGGTTATAATTATTTGGCTTACTTAAGTAAAAAGACATACAGCATTTAAACACACAGAATTTAAAGTTGGCTCCTACTTCCCAGCTCCAAGAGCCAAAGAAAGAGCAGCAGTGGCCGAGCGAGTGGGACAGCAAATGAAGAGAGGGAGTGAGAACAAAGAAGTGAATTAGAAGAATGCAAACACCTAGCTCCGCACAACTCTGCAGGAAGGTGAAGCATTGTCAGATTTTGTGTGAATACAGTCTGCAAAATGTTATGTTAGTTTAGCATGTTAGAATGCTAACATAAGCTAATTAGCACTAAACACAGTGTGGCTGAGGCTGATGGGAATGTCATTTGTTTAGCAGTTACTAGGACAAGAATCGGACATTTTGACGTGATGACTTTGTTGTACATTTCATCCTAAGGGGAGCATGCATGTCTTTGATAAATTTCATGGCAATCCATCCGTTATTTTTTGAGACAATTTCTAGACATTGTAAATGACCAACATTAGGTTTCTACATGCAATAAAGCTTAAATTCTGAGTAAAATCAACAGTAAACAGAGCAACCACTGTGTGATTGTGCTGCACTGGAGCCACTGGGGTCGATTAGCATGCTCTGGGGCAATTATCAAAAGAAGCTTAATTACTGACAATTGTTCTGTCTGAGTGCCCAGATTTCCGAAACCTACACCCATTGCCATAGGTAATTCCTCAGATACTTTATCACCATTACAATTATGAATATCCAGGGCAACTTTTGTACTGATCATTTGGATATTCTCCTCAAGTGAAGTGCCCTCTAGAGCAAAAACATGTTAGCATGTCCTTATGAATGAGTTTCAGTTGCAGAATGTGTGGCATTTACACCATATGACCAAAAACATTTCGACATGAGATTGTCTACCATCTAATTACCGAACTGTGGGCTTTTTTTTACGCTGCTGCAATCATGATTTTGTTACTTTAGAGCCGCCTGATATCTGTGATACATAGTAGGCTAAACAGTCAGGACTCTGGCACTGACTATGGGTGATACAGCCATCCCAAAGGTGTTCGGTGAGGCTCAAGTCAGGGCTTTGTGCAGGTCAGTGAAGTTCTTCTGCACCAAATTGGGAAAACAGTTACTTTGGCTTTGTGCATGGGAACATTGTCACAATGAAATAAGAAAGGGCCTTCCCCAAACTGCTGCCACAAACTTGGAAGCACACTAGTAATTAAGAATATTTGCTGTGGATAGGATTCATTCATGCCCTTGCCCAGATCATGGGAAAATGAATTTGGCTTGTCCACATAGAGCCTATAGCTCTAGAACATAAATTTTGTCTATTTGTCCTTCTGTTTTTCCTATTACAATCCACAAAGCAGAAGGCCTTGAAACAGCTGAACTCCAGTGTCTGAATAAGAGTTACATTTGTGCATTTGTCTGTTTTTTATGGCCCCGTATAGAGCACCCCAATGCTAATGTAAGGAAAAAAGAAAAGTGTGATTAATGAGAGAGTAGAATGATGATGAAGCATGCTCTGTGTCTACTCCTTGCTACCCTCCAGTGGTGATGTCAAGTCTTGTCCTTCAAACTGTACATGAGCCTGAACTGATCAGCAGTCCACCTGCATCCAGCCCTCTTCCTGTCACTGTCTGGAGCAGGAGTTGTGACGTGTAGCTCTGACTTTTTGGCAGGAGATGTGTCGGACAGACAGTTCAGGGTCCTCGTGAGCCCCTCAGACCCCTGCTGGATGCCTTCAGTTCATTCAACAGCCTTTACCACTTATGGAATACTTCACACATCTGTCAAAACAGATCAATGAGTTCAAACGGATGTCAGAGGGGCAAACCGCATTGCCACGGGCCAGTGCATTCTTCCCCCCGATGCGTCACTTTGTGTGTGTGTGGTTTGTATGTGTGTGTGTACGTCACAGGCCAGCCATGCTGACTCCTTCTGGTTCTCCTACTGGGAAGGCATTTGAGGACCCAGGTCCCAAATTCTCTTCTACTGTAAGCCTGTTTTTTCTCCTGTCATGTTGTTCCTCCCTGCATTTTCTCTCTCATCTCTTCTTGTAAAGCCTGCCCTGGTTCTCTCTCTTCTCTCCAGATCCTCTGTTCTCTGATGTTCATAAAATTTACTGGGATGAGTGCGCTCATGTTAAAGAGCACAATGAATCTATTTTTTTTTCGGCAGAAGATGGATGGATGGATTGACTTTTTAATCAGTCATTTCCACTTTGTCAACGAATTCTTTCTTCTTTTTCTCCAACTTATGCCTTCTTTCTTACTCTTTCTATGCCTCCCACTTTCTCTCATTCATGGTAGCCACCAGTTCTGCTTCATCATACACCAAAGAGGCCAACCATCCATGTCTCATCACTCAGGCAGCCACAGCAGCAGCAGCAGCAGCAGCACACTGTGCTCAGATGTGGAGAGAAACCTGATAGAAGCTCATATTGCAGGAGCTCAACTCCCAGAAGCCTGGCCTGCCATGCATACACACATACACACACGCTAACTACAAACACATGCAGGCATGCAAGGAGACACAAACCACATGTGAGAGATGGACTCTGTCATTCATTCACTCTTTCACCCTTGTATTTATGCACACACACCTACATTCTCAGTCATTCAATTTGCCATAACTTCCTCTTGTAGTTAATTTACAAGCACACAAACAAGTCACACATCTGTCCGCAGAGGTGAGGGGGTCGTCCACACACAGGGCCCTCAGGCAGAAGCTCAATTACATGCTAATAACACACTATGGGGCAGCAAAAGCACAATAAAAACATACATGTGTTGGCTCACTGACAGTACTAACAGCTTTATGAGCAGCAGCCATCACTGATTTACAAGCGACTGTTAATCAACTGTCTCTAAGATCTAAATTATTTCCTTACTGCAACATAAAAGGGAGCAAGGTGGCAGTTTTGTCTGAATTGTTCCGTTTAAAATTCAAGTCTTCTTGATAAATGACATTCAAAGTTCACTATCTCTGCAACTTGTCACCCCCTCTAGAGCCCATTAGCCTTTACTTGACTGGAACACGTTGTTGGCCAAAATGATAAATTCCCCTCCAGCAAGGCCGGAGTTGGGGGCGCTGCAAGAAACTCTGGGCCCCCTGAAGACTTTTCACTTGGGGCCCTGAAACAGTAAATATCTTTAATCCCTATAAGCCCTGTCGAGCTCAGGGCCCCCTGCATCATCACACCCCCTCACACACCCATCACCTCCCATTCAGAGGGCTCCTGCAGTCTGAGAGACCTTATCACCTATAAGATATTTCCTCTAAAAATAACAATTAACTTCACATGTGCTTCTACAAGGGATGATATTTTCCATCATGGTGTCAGAAACAAACATACACAATATTGAGAGGATTTTCTCCAATTTTGCCCCTTACGGGCGGGTTTTTGTTGAAACTATTTTTCAGTCTTAAATGAGCCTATTAAAGTTTTCATTACTTTATTTTTATTCATTAACTGTTATTTGAGCAAGATTATTTTTTAGATTTGCTGTAGCGTAGTATAAGTTAGTAAATCATAACCCATATTAGAATTGCATATAAAGATTATTTCCATTATCAATTAATCAATTTATTTTTTTATTAATCTAGTAATTGTTTCGACCATTAACTTAGGAGATATCAGATTTTGCCAGTCCAAAGCACAACGCGAGGGAGAACAGAAGCTAATTTACACATTATAAAGCCAGTACTAAATGTATTGCTGAATTGTTTCAGCCATAAACTACTTAATATTTTATTAGGATGTCCCAATGGCAGCCCCCAAGTGACCCCTGAGCTTCCCAGGACCTCACTTTCGAAAACACAGGAGAGGAGAAATAGCAGTTGTCCTTAGTCTTAAATTAACGTTTTTTCCAATAGAGGTTTTGAACTGCAGCCCTTTCATTTCGCTAGCACGTCTAAACGTGAACGAGGCACAGGTAAAGGCATTTACACACGTGTGAGTCCTTCATGACGTACCTGTGTCTGCTAGCTGCTCTCTGTCCGGACTGAACACTGGACTCCGCATATCCAAGACCCCAACTAACCCGGGCCAACACGAAGACAAGCAGGTAAGACCACGTCTCCATCCTCATGTCCGGCGTGGGTTACAATGTCATTTAGTTCCAAAAGTTTATCCTCGAAAAGTCTCACGGTCTGTTTATCTTCAGTGACGTGCTGTGGGTAAATGAAGATGGAGAGCCATGACATCACAGGCTGACAAACTCCAGCAAACCCCACATCGTCCAGTCAAGTGCATTTCAGATGGTAAACTGCGGCTGAAGCGGTGGAGTCTGACTGCTGCTGCTGAGGAGCGGAGCAACATGAAGAAAGTTTCCTGTCAGAGCTCCAGCAGCAGTCATGCCCGCTCGCGCGCTCTCTCTCTCCCCCACCCCCCTCCCTCTCTCTGTATCTCTCTCCCTCCCTCTGCCCTCGTACATTTTCTCTCTGTTTCTCTTTTAGGCTCAATTCAGCTGAACACATCTCAGTTCTATTCAACTGCAACTATACTAAGGTAATTATTTCGACCTTGCCAAGGCAATTTTACCATAAAATAACGAAGAAGGCAGTCCAAAAGAAACAAGGAGAGTCCAGAAATCTTCAAAGTATCAACATTAAAATTTTTAAACAAGTGGAGCTTTTAATGAACATTGCTTAACGGGAAAATTTGGATCAACATAGTGTACACATACCCCAATTTGCCCAGTTGTAAATTGTAGTTGTTAAAATTTCCATTTTTTTCCACAGCACTTTAGATACATCTCACTTATATTAGCTTAAAGGAGCAGAGTATTTGTATGAGTCAACAGGTCCTCATACCTAAACAGGTCTGTGTCTCTGAATATTCCATGAGTGTTGCGTTTTTACTGTCAGCATTTGAAAATAGTACTTTAACAGGAAGTTCCACATTAGCTGCAGCTCTCTTGCTTGATTCCGAAAATACTCGACAGTGCTGCTCTTTACGAAGCTTTTGTCTTTGGCACTACAGTGCAAGCCAAAAATGACGTCATCATGTATTTTGTGTTAAATGCGAAGGCTCCGCATGTTGTTACAATTTTCTCAAACCACCCCATATCAGATAAACAGTTGTTAAAGCCCCGACCAGGGCCGTATTGGCTGGACATTTGTCTTAATGGGAGGGGGACCTGACGTATCTGCCTGAGCAAATAAAACATGAGCTCATATATTTGTATGGTTCTCAGGCTACAATTTAGTAAAGTAAAAAATGTAAATCTGTTTAAAAGTTAAGTGATTCTGATCCAATACACTTTTTGTAGAATTAGGCATTTATCTCGTTCCGGTCTACTGGCTGTCCGTTTTGTGTTCACATTGAAAATAAATCTGGGGTTAATACAAAACTCTGGCTTTTTATATGGAAACAAACAAAGGAGCTAAAACCGGGCCACACAACACTAATCTGGCTGCTCTCTCTTTTCCACGACGAATCGATCTACATCATGACTGTAATGAATCGTAAATAACATTGTAGATCTTATCTTGTCAACTTAGTATAAAAGTATGTATTTGTTTGGATGCTTATTCCAAATATCAACAATCTTGCTAACTCCACCTTTAAGTGGGTTGAGCAGCTGCTTAATTACATTCAGCAAATAGAGGAGTGAGTGTGGCTGTGTATATCTGTGTATAGAGATAGCTATAGTGTCCTTGCCTCCTATGTCATAATCACAGTCTCAGCGTAATCAGCCTGTCTCCCTTTTCATCAGCATGGCAGATTCCAATCTGAGAAGTGCATGACTTCTAACAGCCCCACTCCTGGGACAGACACACCGAGCACGTAGTAGCAGTTCCTTATCCACTGGATAAGGAGGCTGTTCCCGAGGTGTGATTGATGCTGTTGTACTCCCACAGCCAAAAGAGACTTTGACTCCATGCCATGATTTACACTGGTCTTCAATTCCCTTCTACCTCTTTCCTGTCATTATCTGTATCCAAATTTAGCATACATGCCAAAAAGTTAAAAATAGTCATCTGCAATCTCAGCAGTTACTCAGAGATACTAAGTGAAATTCCATGTCATCTAGCTCCGATACTCTTTTTCCTATTTGGTTTTTCATCTTCATAGAGATTTGAAAACTGTCTTTTTCCTCGTGACCGACTAATGTGAGAACTTGTGTAGGGGGTTATTTTCTTTTCCTATTACCGTGCAATCCCAGTCAATTTCTACATTTTTAGTGAATGGAAGCGGTGCATCTCCTCCACTGCTGCCGGAGAGGAATGCCCGGCTCAGCAGTCCTCCCATCAGCCCACTAATGAGATCAGCTCTACCAGCTGCTCTGTCACAGACTCTCTGACTCCCCTCTGAGAGGGTAGCCAGGCATACTGAGGAGGATGACCATTATAGTAACATACAGCCAATACCTGTTCATGCACAATGTAAACATAATGTATCTAATATGAATAGTATGATGAATGAAGACACAGTGCCAGTATTTAGAAGTCAAATTTGACGCATTTGTTCCATGACTGCTATGTTTATCTTGGTTTTTATGCACTCTAGCTTGTAACTCACCATCATTATAAATCTAGTTGACAGTTAAAAGAGTCAAAGTATCTGGCGAACACATAAAGTCAGCCAAAGCCAGCTAGATCTCCTGTAAAGTGGATTCCAACACACAAACCTCTGACCTTTTTTGGGTCCATGCAAAACAATGCATTAAAATGTTTGCCAGACAGATGCTGCAGCATATTAAACAGATTTAGGAAGTGGTAACCTCTATTTGTGATGAGGAGGCCGTCTGTACTTTGTCCAAAGGGTTTATGGCTCATTAACTGCAGTTGCAATTTGGCTACTGTACCTTACAAATGATGTGTGGCTGGTATGAGATGCTGGCCAGGCAGCAGTATAGGTGATAAGGCTGAGAATAAATGAGAGGCCTCACAAACCACGTGATACATGACACAAACCAGAGAGAAGAACAGTAGAGTTTACTGTGGGTGAGTTTAAAGAAGGGGGGAAGGCTGGGAAGAAGGTTGGCATTCATCTTGTAAGGACTTAGAAATGATTACTTACATTCCCCATTTGTTAACTATAAATCTTGAAAAAGCAATTTGTCTGGACAGATACACATAGACAGAGTCACACCCTTACATTCCTCCCCCTAAATTACTTCCTCCTCGAAGGAAGTAAGCTTGCCAAGATGAATCTGTAACATTTCCAGAATCAGATGGGGGAATCAGTACTAGTTAGAATTTAGGAGCAATATGAGCCTGTGTGTCATCTAGAGGCAGGTGCTTATCTAATGCACTATTCAAACAAACTGAAGTTCATTCAACTTCTCTGTGCTGTGCAGGGCATTGAATATTTCATCATCCTGGACCTGTCGATAGAGTGTGTGGAGGACTTTTTGCAGCTATTATTTCCACTTCCACTGATTTCCAATTCCTTTTTACCAAGAAAGAGGAAGGTGATAGCTCCAATAATAAGACTGGCTTCATGGTAACTTTGGAAATACCCCATCATAAAGTATCCAGAAGCTGAGCTGGAAAAAAAAGGAACAGTAAAAACAGTATTTTCTGAGTTGTATATAACAGTGGGGGGNNNNCCCCCCCCCCCAAAAAAAGATACATCAATTCTTTTGCAATCTATTGGAACCAGCCTCAAGTGGCCATTTAAGAAACTGCAAGTTTTGGCATTCTCTTCTTATTCTCAATGGCTTCATTTGTCAGCCCTGGATGTTGACACTTAATGATACAATTTGCTAATTGGTGCTAAAAATAATAAACAATACAGCTGAGGCTTATGTCAGCGTAACAAGTTACAGCTATTAAATAAGATAGAAATATTTACAATAAAGTATTTACAGATCCAGTACTGTGTGTGTGTGAGGCTGTGTGAGTAGTGTGAACCTTACAAGATGCAAACTTCCTCATCCTCCCCCCAGCTCAACGAAAGTGAAAGCAAAACCAAAACCAAAACCATGATTTTGGAACTAGTTTTGCCCGCTTGGCATTTCACCTCACCAAATTAGCCTTTTCTCTGTGCTGTGCTCTCTATCTTTTAATCTTTGAGCCCAAAGAGTGATGCCCGCAAGCGGCCCAAATACAACAAAATGAAATGAAAAGAGAAAAAAACAGAAAGAGATCAGGGCCTCTGCAGATATAGACACACCGCACACCTCCAGTGAGTCATCAGTGATGATTCAGAGGGATTATTTTTGTTTGAGTCCATACATTATTTTTCAGTAAAATCCTTCATTGTATAAAATTAATCTTGAAGGGAACATGGATGTGTGCTCCAAATTTTGACCCAATACTTTTCACTGTTAACCATGGGTCAACTTCATGGTGGCTCTCAAGTAAAAGTCAGGGGCCCACCAAGTATTTCAGATTTGTCCTCAGGGGAACAATGAATGTTGGTGCCCAATTTCATGGCAATCCATCTAATTAGCTTTTAATATTTTTTCTAGAGCCATGTCACTGGCATTATAACAGCTGAAAAATAAACTTTTTTGAAAAGAACCCCCATGTTGATTCTTATATTTCCCTCCCTGTCCCTCAGGATCCACATAGCCTGACCCTCCTCTGGTCCCCGAGCCGTGATAACATTCATGTTTAAGATGCCCGAGAGCCCGCGTCCAATGGGAGGTCCACACCGTTTCACAGTGTGACAGGCTGTTTCTTTCACTTCATGTGCTGTTAACTTTTATTTTCTTCTGCGGATGCTTCGGGGTGAAACTTGCTGATGAGTCTCTTCTACTTCTCTTTCTCACAGTTTGCTTCATTTCACTGGAATCTCTGGCTTTTTGTCGGTTTCTGTGGTTGCACCATGATGCTGCCTTTAAAAAATGCAACCGAGCAGCATTTCTCTCCTTTCCTGTGGCTTTCCATTAATTGCATCTTCCTTAAAGAGCCAACTTGCATTGGGATGTACTTGGATCGACCCTGTCAGCTGTGTGGCGTTCGCTGGCTGGGCCACTGGACTCTTGACCAAAGCCCTTGGGAAGATTAACATTCCTGCGGGGGGGACCACTGTTTCCTTGCCATCACAAATAGGCAGGATTAGACCATACACAACAAAACAAACAAGGCTTTCTGTTGTAGCAACATACAGTACGTGTTGATGAGGGCACAATTTCTCTTGTATACAAGTCTACAAGTCTGAAATGTGTATACTTTGAAAAACTCGAATCTTGTGGCTTTCGGTTGCTCCCATTGTACCCCACTCCTTCTCGATCTACTCCCACTGCTTCCTCTTCAATCTTTATCTCGACTTTGTATGTGTGTGGTGTGTGACCGGTGCATGTTTCTGATGCTTTGCGGCTGCCATGTTGACATTCTTCGAGGCTTGGCCTGCATTTCACATTTGTGCAGGTCAGCGTGTTTTGTTTGCTTTAACTATTATGGGAGACCCCCAGTTGTTATTTCGCACTTTGAAGGAACCTTTAAAATGCCTCTGCTGGTGCGGTATGCTCTGCTACACAGAAAACACTTGAGCCTCGGGGGAGGTGTCTTTAGAGTGTACTTCTGTCAGGCTGCAGTCAAGCCTCAGACTCAATGACCGATTTTATTCTTCTGAGGCTTTAGATGCCCAGGCCACATGCGCCTATAAGACAGCCTACATTCATGAGTCACACTGCAGTGTGTGTGCAGCAAACATACAGTAGTCCTAAGCAAACCCAGGCTCCTTACACACATGCTTTGCCAGACTTTACACACACAACAGGAGCCACTGTTTCTGAAACATATCTTGACTCTTTTATACTCTTCCAACAAAAAGTCACTTTAAAGTCTGCTTCTTGTCAGACAAAGAAAAACAAAGAGTAAATGTGACTGTGGTGAGCCGGTTTTGACTAAGAATTAATCATCAGAGTTACTATCATGAGTCAAAAGCTGCAGTTTGACAGGAAATCATTAGGATTGGCACGTTCACATTCCTAGAAAGAAGGTAATGTAAATACATCCTATCTCGCAGTGACCCTCCCTCACAGCGCCCCAAGTTCATTAACCGATATTGGAAACTTCAACTCTGGGGTTTACTGTTTCCCTTCTGTGTTGTGACAGGAGTTCTTTATGATGCAGAGGCCTGGAGGAGAACGGTAGCATGACTTATATCCCCCAGTAATAATGCAGAACCTGAGCTGTGTTTTTGGACCACGATCAAGGCGTTTCTGCACTATTAGGATGACAAATGCTATGTTTCATTTCTTTAATCCTGCTGAAGTCAGCTGTGGTGGTCAGACATTTACTGGTAACAGTTAAACACTTCTCTGGTACCAATAAAACCGATGACTTTCCCTGCTGTAAGATTACCATCATTTACAAAAACAGCAGCTATTCGCACAACATGTCTCACTTAAAAGATATTTAGGACTGACGCAAAATGTTAAGCTGTAAACACGACATATTATCACCTTATAAAGTTGATCTAACAAACTTGTTAGTAAACACTATTTTATAGATAAAGCAGCATCATAGGCATTTTTATAAGTCCAATGTTCAATCTTGTTTTAACTCTGTTTTGGTTCCCACCAGCTCCTAAGAGAAACGTGGCATTTGAGATCCTGCATTCACACAATGTACACAACCTCATTATTCTAAATTAGGGTATTCATGCATAATTCAAGGCCCACTGCTAGCCCTGTAGTTACACGATTTAAAGAAAGATTACATGTCAATTTCACCTTTGAATTGAAGGTTTAGAAACATTTTGATGCGACAGTGACTGGTAATAGGGAGAATAATGCAGTAGGATGTCCTCAGAGAACTGGCCTTATGGTACTGACAAACCCCAAACTATGTCACAGAAACTGGATCATAGTAAATGGAGAAAACTAAACTAAAACATGCCATTTAGAGCTGTTGGAGTGACCAGAAACAGTAACGTTGCAAGTCACAAAAGTCTTTACACTCTCTTGTTTGTTTCTGTGAAGCTTGGCTGTACAAGTCTTTCAGTTCAGATTCACCAAACTGGACCAAACGTTGTCACCTTTTACTAAGGAGGCGCATGTTCATGAGATTTCATCATTCTCATCATCATCCCCTGTAAAATTGCCATTTAAGGCTGTTACCAAAGAGTGAAAAGAAAAATTTCACACCACAGAATTTTAAAACCTGCTGTCATAAATCAGATAAAAACATAAAGAAAAAAATGTGTCAGTCGTGCTCAAGGACCCGAAACAGTAATAGTATAGCTGCCAACAACATGTCATCCCAGCAGCACTGTGCTGTGAAAGAGAAATACATTAGACCCTAAAAAGTCTTCCTAAAGCAAACAGTTCCATAACTATTACAAGACGAATGGACGTGACAGTCACAGAGATATCGGATGAGAGAATATTTAAGCCTCCAGTAGCTGATGTTGGCTGCAGAGGAGAATAATACTGTGGAGACCTGCATACAGACCCCGAGGCAGCTGGGAATCAGAACATTTTCCAACTGAACTAAGTTGCTGTGCCAAAATAGGCCAATAAAAAAAAATCATAGAATCTAAAAAAAAAAGACTACCTCTCAGGAATTGGCAAACCAAGATGATGATGATCATATGGTGAACAGAATATTCAGTTTGCGTTGTATATTTCAGACTTATCAGGGCTGTCAGAGTTAAAGCAATAATAACACATTAAGGTAACTTCATTTTGACAGCACTAATTGTTTTGATGAATTGTGTTATGATAACCCTTTGCCCAATGACAGATGGCAATTTGTTTTGAATGGCAAGTTCAGCTTCAAAACCAAACTTGTTCATGTGAACTGAGTTACCACTGGAAGGTCACATATCCGGCGGGCCGGAGGGGAGATGGACAGCACAAATAAACTCTGGACTTTCAACCAAGACACTGGTGTAGTGTTTTTTAAGCCTAACCCTGTTCTTTTTCTGTAACCATAGGATAGTGGTTTTGGTGCTAAACCTTAAAAAAGTGTTTTTGCCTGTCCTATCCATTTTACAACATTAACTATGTGTTAAGAACAGCGACATGTCAGCAATGTGTTGTGCTTGTCTTGTGTCTTGTGGCATGTTTGGAGGATGTCATACAAATCATGTTGCAATGGGTTTGGGGCGATGTATATTGGGCGAGAGGCGGGGTACAACCATTCAGCTAGCCAAGCACACAGCTAACAATGTAGAGTCCCATTAGCCCCGAAACATCTTTAGCTTGTAACATGTTGGAGGATGAGGTTTGGTGAAAGAATTCAGATCACACCCAAGAATGAATTGCCCTTGAAAACCACCAGAATTTTACATATATACAACTTGTATGAATACGCCACAAGTAGCATGGGGAGTGGACCTGATTACTCACGGAAAACAACTATACAGCGTATTATTTGGGCCAGCAATGGGAAATACTAGCTGCTGGACATAATTACAGTACTATGAATGCATACGTAGCCCTTTAACAAGTATGTTGTGTTAGTTTCCAATCATAAATGTACACACATTTGCAGAAAGCAAGCATTTTTGTTCACTCAGATGTTGATAAGATTATTAAATACTTGACAGATTGCCCTTTAAGATACATTTTGGACAGACAAAAATTTATGATTTGTATTCATAATTAAATATTTTAATTGGTTTCATTTCATGTTTAAACAACAAAATAATTTCAATTAAGACATTATGATTGACGTCAAATCAGTGTTTTGCTGTGACTCACGGACAAATCTGTTTGTACCTGTTTTATCTGGAATGAGGCTCAATGAGTTAAAGGCTGAATGACACTAAAAAGTCCAGAGTCCAGTAATAATTCCCTGTGGATTTTCACTACAAGCTGCCTCTTTCACATTTCACAGTCATCTGACCAGTTGTTGTTATAAAAGTTGTAATGAGACCAGCTGTTAGATAGATGTGTTTTTTTACTGCCTTCTAACCCAAAATTCAACCAAAGATTCATTATTGTACTTTCAGATGTTAAATGTGATACTCTCCAACACTAACACAGGCACGCTTCCGTTTATTTTCTCAAGATAATTTCACATCACTATCACATGTAGAAATAAATACTCAGACCTGGGTCTTGGCCCTTTCTTCTGTGCTGTTGAAACGAGTGTCCCAGTGATGCAGGGTGCGGCGCAGGGGAAACAATTTCTCTATCACTGCAGTCATTACCTCTCGCCCTTATCACGGATGTTTGTCTAAGAAACTCTGCAATAGCACAGCCCTTGTGAGAATGAGGATAGCAGCATTATCCTGTGTGAGATAGAAGCCGTCTCAGACGCTTTATAAGCTGAACTACATGGTCGTTCATTGTTTATTCAGAAGTCGGCAGCTCCCTACAAATCATATAAATTGTCTTATTTTGCCCTTGCACAAGACAAGGCAGGGGATTAATAGGGAAATCATGCAGTGCAAATGGAAAATAGATGCATAGTTTCAGCCACCAATTTACTCTAAGTGCCACATGCCTCTATAAACGCAATAATCAGGCATATTCTACCAAGAAAAGGCTCCTATTTTGTTTTATTTTGTATTTTAGGTAATTGCTAATGTGTTTTTATTCCTTTTTCTTTTAGGGCGCTTTGTAAGCTTCTTAATAGCTGCCTGTGATTGGGTTCTGTGTGAATGATGTGATGCCTTCTGCTGTGAATCCCCTGTCGCGCCGTTCAAGATGAAACCGACCTCCTGTGTGGGCTTTGTTTGAAGAGGCTGAGCTCATAAACAAACCACGAGGGAGTTGCAGCAGGATGTTTATGGGGATGTGAGGTAGAATGAATTAGGAACCGCAGGGGTTTAAGCACCCGGGTCCTTGCCACACACACATATTATGCACAGTCATTCATATATATATATATATATATATATACAGATGTACACAAAATGCAGCTCTAAACAATCTTGAGTTCTGTATATCCTGCACACAGTAAGTCCAGTAAAAGCTGAAACCACTGCTTTACATCAGCAACACCACTTTTATATTCAGTAAAATAACCTTAACAAGATTTGTTTAATTTTGGTGTGCCGTTACTGAGCTATAAAAGTCGTTTTCTCACACTACCTGCGGGGGAGGCCAGATGGGGAGGTTTTGCACGTGAGACACAGACAGACAGGGAGGGAAGGAAGGAAGAGACGAGGGAGAGTCCATCGGTGCAGGACCCATCTGCAAAGTTTTAACCCCGAATGTAAACCAGAAGTGCAACACCGTGGCACACATGGTCCATATACATGAATAAAAACAACACATTTGCACAGTTTCTCCATTTATGAGCGTTCCACTTGCTGCATAATGTTTACCATGTGTCTGCAGCCGTTGCACGCATCTCGCGGCGGCTGCTTTGTCGTTGTGTTGCTCTCCCATGGGAACAAAAACCTAAGCCTTACCCTTGTTTGAAACTAAGTAGTCTTCATTATCAGTGCTCAGCTTATTTTGGCCATTTAACTGCATTTTCAGTGCAGCAGCCCCTTGTTTGAACTTTCATTCTGAGGCTGGTACTCCTGGGAAAACATCGGCCTGAACTTAGAACAACAGCTAGATTCTGGCATAATAACAGCCTGTTCTGACATTTACTCTGTGCTCCACTTGCCCAACAGTGAGTAGGCTTATTTGTGCTTTGTGTGTTGTGCTGATAAATAGAGATGGAAGGTCAAATATTTTGGCGTACAACAAAAAATAGATAAGACATGTTGTTGTCTGTCTCCTAGTTTTAGATGACTCGTTAATATGCATAACCCAGCACAAAATGAAGACGGCACAGTATTACTTGTGCCTCAGTCAGCAGCCTGGTCTCCAGGGGAAAATGTTGCCATTCTATGTTTCTGCAAAGCAGAGATATGTTGCTCTGTGAAGGTTTCTGTTTTTGTTTGGCGATGACCAATGTGATGTTAAAAGCCATGTAGGTTTGCTGTGTAGAGGAGTAATGGGAGTGGTGAATGGCCAACAGACAACCCAGGAGTTTAAAGAGATTGGCATCGGTGATTTTTAAAGGTGACATTCATAATCACTGCCTACATGCTCCGAAAATAGGGGGGCAGTATGTCACTTTGTGCAAGCAATACATCATTTAATAAATGCAGGGACGACATTCATTAGACACGCAATAAACCTGCAAAAATGTTTAGTGAATTTTCCAATATAAGTGTTGGATTCAAAACTGGGCAGCCCGCTAACGAGGACTGGGCCTGTGTGGTATGCGCTCTACCAGATGTGACACTGTGGGTACTAACCACTGCAAGAGCCTCTTAAACGCAGATTCTCAGTTTGTGTGTTAGTCTTAACTGTTGTTTTAGTTGTAAACCAAAGCTGCTAACTGCTGTACAGCTACAGTAGCAGTGTCGCTGCGTCTCTTTGAGGGCAGACTGAACGCTACAGTGACTCACTACTGCCTCTCAAGGCACAAGCTGTATTACAGACAGGACAGGCAGAGTTAGCTGGTTAGCATGATAATTTCCGTGGATATCTCTGCAACACAATTTTAAACAAGGCAATCAGATATGGCAGACTTCACCCCACAGTGCCCTCTGTTTGCCAGAGAATGTATATGTGGACACACAGACAGACAGACAGACAGACAGCGCCGCCCAAAACAATACTTCACTCCCACTCCGTGGGACATATAATATTATGTACTAAACCTGTGTCGCTAAGCCTAACCCTGTCCTTTTCACAACAAACCATATGGTTTTGGTCTTTTTCTGTGAGTTCAAAACAGGGATCTCCACATGTTTACAATGTGCTGTGGTTGTCACATGTTTTCAGCGTGTTTTTAAACAGTATTAGTCACATGTCACAATGAGTTTGAGGTTTGAAGGAATAAAAATGTCAATTATAGTGGTGACTGTGTGCAGATGATGTGCATCTGTGTGACAGAAGTGTCCCTGAGTTAAAGACAGTGACCACTGCATGACTCTGGGCTGCTGAGGTCAGAGCAGGAGGTCAGGTCAGTTTCCTCCGAGTGAATTATTGAAAGCAATAAACTGTGACAGTCTCACAGAAAATGACCATTTTACTATATTCTGCTCTCTATTGCTGACTGATTAAACACAGCTGTGATTCCACCTATATCCAGTTCATGAAAACATTTACACTGTTCTTCCAAAATCTGGTGTCAGGTAGGTCTTTCTCAGAACAAATCCCCACAGGAAGTCATATGTTTTATGTTTCCAGCAGCAACAACAGTAGCCTTTACGGGATAACCAGAAGAATCTGGAAAGTATTGATAGTTATTATGGCTGCGGTAGCTGAAAAAGAAACTAAGAAAGCAGAAAGATGTACAAGGAAGGACATTTAATATGCAATATACACCATGTCAATACACCAAAGAGATTATCGTTTTACAAAGACGTCACCAAAGTAAATTAATCCTGCATAATCCGATTGTAAAATGTCAAAATTTAATACTGAAGTGATTCCAAACCCGTGGCCTTGTTCCTAAGTCCCTAGAAGGGAATGTCCAACCTTGAGAGTTTAGGGTCTTCTGGGGCCAAACGCATGCTTGACTGCTGACCGCTCAACTGATTCCCTCATGTACCGGCAAGCCGGGCTGCAGCAGGAGTTTTAATGAGAGAACAGTTAGAAATTGAAGGCCTTCCTTTGCATGCAGCCTAGAACATAAATACAATTGTGGGATCATTCACTCATCCTTTTTGGCATATACTCATTTTAAAGACAATATATTTCATGTCCAAACTGACTAAGTTTATTGTTTGTACTCATTCTGATTTTGATGCCTTTAACACACTCCAAAAAGTGGGCACAGGGGCATGTTTACCAATGTGTTACACCACCTTTTCTTTCATCAATGCTCAGTAAGTGTTCAGAGTCTGAGGAAACTACTTGTTGAAGCTCTGAAAGCAAAATTCTTTCGATGATTAGTGACTTCAGTTGCTCGGCAGTCTGGAGTTACTGTTGTTGTGACATGCACTTCACAATGCGCCACATATTTTCAGTGGGAGACAGATATGGACTGCAGGCAGGCCAGTCTGATGTCCTTTGAAGCCATGCTGTTCCAACATGCAGAATGTGTCTCGCCGTGGTCTTGCTGAAGTAAGCAGGTACGTCCTGCAAAAGATGTTGTCTTGGTGGCAGCATATGTTCCAAAACCTGTATGATACTTTCAGAATGAATGGACTGGTGCCTTCACAGAAGTGAGTTACCCATGATGCCATGGCCACTAACACATCACTGATGCCTGCTTTTAAACTTTGTGCTGGCACAAATCTTGATGGTCCTTTTCTCTTTAACATCCAGGATTTCCATAGACAATTTGAAATGTGGACTCTTCAGACCACAGGACACTTTTTCCAGTTTGTGTCATTTTGTCCCAGAGAAGTCGGCAACATTTCTGGATGTTGTTGATATCTGGCTTTCACTTTGCATGGTAGAGACTTAACTTGCATTCACAGACACAGTGATGATCCTGAGCCCATGTAGGAATGTGCTTTAGATAGACATGTTGGATTTTAAAGCAGTGCTTCCTGAGGGGTTAAAGGTCATGGACATTGCAAGTAGGTTTTCAGTCTTGCCCCTTACATGAAGACATTTCTCTGCTTTCGCCGAATCTTTTAATGACGCTGTGGATTGTAGATCGGGAAGTCACTAAAGTCCCTGAGACGTCATTCTTAAACTGTTTCATACCTAAACACACTATCACCTGTTACAAGTTAGCCTGTTTACCTGCGGAATGTTACAAACAGGTGTTTTCTGATGGGTTGATGCTCCAGTCCCAACATTTTTAAATGTCTTGCAGGCATCAAATTCAGAATAAGTATATTTCTGAAAATCCATGAAACTGACAAGTTCAAACATCAATTATATGTTTACATTCTTTTTCATTTACATTTTACACAGCATCACAACTTTTTTTCAAATAGGGGTTGTGTGTGTTTGAGCAGCACCCACACCAGCCATCGCCTTTAGCAGCAGGTTGAGCTGCAGAGGCTGCAGTGTAACAGTGAAACTCCATCCAAAGCAAACACCGCAGGACCTCTGTTTCACTTTGGATTCCCGCTACTTGGAATTCTTGTTTTCTAAAAGGCGCTCTTTGTCCCAGCTGATGTGTATTGATCTGGCGAGGCACGTGGGAGTCCACCCTTACTTAAAACTGGCCCATGAGGGCTATTTAGCTGAAACAGATACGGCCACCTGAATATGCACGCTGACGATTAGTAGCAAAGTTGATTATTGGTCCTCATAGACCTGGCAGTAAGACCTTTCCCTGCTCTCCACACCCCCGGCCTCTGCTTTCCTTCCTGTGAATTTTCCCCTGAAGCAAGAGGCCCAAAGATGTGACCAGTGCTGCTACTGCTTGATGTCCAATTGCAAGAACTTGTTTTTTTTTTTTTTTATTCAAGCCAGAACTTTCCCAGCTCCTCCCTGTGCTTCGATGAGCTCAACAAAACCCACTTTGGTTTTGAACATCATAAGCACACATCTGGAAATGTCAGGAATTCCCTATTAAAAGTAGGGTTTTATACAGTAGTAAGGCGAACCCAATGTTTTTTCCTTCTCACGCCTCCACCTAAACCGTAAGACTAGAGGTGATCGCTGCCCACACATGCCAGCATACAAAGCCCGGCATTCATACGTTCGTCCACCGTCCTCAACGCCCACTGCTCTGACAGCATACAGAGAGCAGCAGCCAACAGGATGGAGAGAAACGTAGAGCTGATATTTCATGGAAAGGAAAAACAGGAATAGCACTGAATGAATAGTCCCCTCAACACACCTAGACAGTTTTTTAGCATTGGGTTCTGAAGGGGTAGTGTTTGAGCACAACACAGCAGTGTTTCAAGCTCAACCACTTTTAATTATCAAGGAAAGCAAAGGTGTAACTGCTACTACAGTATATCCCCTGGAAGAAAACGTTGTTTATACTATAGAGAATAGTGTGAAAAAGACTTTGGTTGGAGGCAGTTATTTATACTTGGGGTTTTTAGCGCTCACTCCTACAGCTCACAGGAGTAAGAGCTCACTTAAAGGATGTGTGCTCCATACATCATATGTGAGCAGGGATCTGGTCTCTGATGCACAGCACACTTTCACACAATGACCTCTTCAGCTTCTCAATTGAGGGCATTGAATCTCAAGCCCAGCAGCTTTAAAGGGAAAATGTGGCATTTTTTAACTGGAGTGTTATTCTCATTTTGTGGCCATGTTGACTGTATAGTCAAGTCATGTAACTTGAGCTATTTGGGAAACACAACTGCAGCGACACAACTTAGACCTACAGCTAAGCTAGCAGTCTCAAATAAATTACTTAGTTGATTAAAGGCTGATGCCATCTGTGTGCTCAATGTACAGATGTACAAAGTTCACCCTCTTCAAAGCCACTAAAAAACAGTAAATCTACCCCACAGAACACAGAGTTGTCTGTAAGTCTCAGATGTGGACTAATGTGGCGTAAAGAAATTCACTGCTTAGAAACGTTACTTCGCTTCTCCAAACAGGGAGCGCACTAACCGCTGTTGCTAATACACTTGCTATGCTACATAATGTGTGTAAAATATAAGAATCAGCGGGCGTTCTAAAAAAACACACACTTCATTATACAAAACCACTGACCTAGGTTTAGGGCAACGAAATTCCTGGTAAGGCGTTAAGAAAGACAATTTAAAAAGTAAATACATAAACCGGAAATGCGGGAAGTGATGAAAAGGATGTATGCAATGTCATCAACTACAAACCTACGTCAGGTCACATGGGAAAAGTTTTTTCGAAGAGCTTGGGAAAATGAAGGTAAGGGAAAACTGTTAACTGTAGTTAAAGTTTATTTTGTTTCAACCTTGTTGGATTCCAGTCTTTAATCTAGCCACAAATAGATACACTACATCATTGCTGTTTTCAGCAAACAGCTGTTTTAAAATATTAAAAAATAAGCTGTGTCTTTATTTCACTTGCTTCCACACAACAGCCAGATCCAGATGTTTGCATGCTCGTGGAAACACTACGACTTTTCTTCCCAGGGGCCCCCAAAATCAATATGGATTGAAGGTTTCTTGTAAGTTTCGTCTCTTTAAAAATACCGAAATGTTCCTTTGTAAGTGTTGCCAGGGACTTTGGCCAGTGCCGAGCGCTGTGTGTGCCAGCTGTGTGGGATGGCCAGCCACCTTGACCTCAGCAACAAGCCAGAGATAGTCGGGCCCACTGATCTGAGAACAAGATCTCCTTTTATCTCTGAGGACTGGCAGGCTGAGTGGTTTGACTTATCAAGGACTGTTCTCATGCCATGCCATGACATCATCACCTCTGGACCGAACTCTGGATATATTTCACATAAATTTATTAGACAGGGTTAAAGTTAAAGAATAAAAATGCTTAAGTGGTTCAAAACATTGTAAATTCAACTTCAGATGATTTATGGCCGCGTTTGTTTCCCTTTTAACTTCTATGCCTCAATTTGTCCATCGTTCTCAAGCCGTTCCATTATCTTTATGCTTCACTGGATTATGGGAAATATACACACTGAGTCAGCACCTCCTCGCACAGGCCTAATGTTATGGTAAAACATTCCTTTGACATTACCTTATTTCTTCTTTCTAATTTCACACTGCACTTTGGGAATCTCCCTTTTCACGGGCAGCAGCACAGGGTCCAGCCGATGAATGTCTGCCAAGGTTATAGTGCTGGATCTCTGTGTGTGTGTGTGTGTGTGACAGTGTGGGAGAGATGGTACTTTACGGTGTATGCCTTAGTTTCCAAACATTTGGGAAATAACTTTGTGTTAATTATTTATTACCAAAGGTGAATAAGGCAACAAATACAACATAAAAAAAGGTTAACAAACCGTGTTCTCTGTCTGTGTGATGTGAAACCTTACTGTAAGTACTGTAGGCCAGAATTAAATGTGTTCCTGCATGCAGACTATCAGTGACAGAGAGTGTTATGGTTCCAGAGGCCCTGTAGCCATACAGATTAGCAGCAGGTGGCCAACGACTGTTTGGGGAGCCAAAGGAATCCAGCTAACTTGTTTACTTGACCTTGACCCCCCATCAACTGTTCACAACCTACAGTGGGACTGTTTACAGAAGAACTGAAGCAGCTCAAGAACATTATTAACTTCTCAAACCAAAATGTTTTTCTCAGAATAATTGTATTATAAGTAGTGGTGCAGTCAATGCTGGAAGTCAGTGGAATCACAGTGTGTCTGAATGGTTGCTAAGTAAGACTGTAGTTGTGTTTCCATCAACAAATTTCAGTGTGCATTTTGAAGCACCAAAATTCAATAAAACTTAAAAAAAAATATATATATATGCAGAAGTTTTACTTGCTTGAGGTGTTTTTATTTCTTTTCGAAAAGTGGTTAATATGCTAAATGGGAGATGGAAATGTTTTTTCTAAATAAGTTCTAAAGTAGCAAACATTTAGCTCACATGAGCTGACATGAAAGAACAATTAGAAGTTCCCCAATTGAATCTAATTCCTGAAGATTTCCTTGCATTTTCTCTCATGGGTGGCCAGAGTGTTCTGCTTCTACTGTTTACTGAAACATTAGCCTACAGCAGGGGTGTCAAACTGATCCAGTAAAGGGCCGAGTGGCTGCAGGTTTCTGTTCCAACCAAGCAGGAGCACAGGTGATACTGATAACTAATCAACTGAGTGAAGACAGTTCAGGTGATTGAATGATTGGATTCAGGTGTGTTTCTGCCACTCTGCCTGAAACACCTGTTCTAGATGACAAAAAAACTATAGTATGTCCAAAATTGGTCATAGTGTAGTTCACCCAAAAATGCCTAAAAATGCTGTTGGACCTGGGTAATAGTATAGTATATCCAAAAATATGAAACAAGAAACATTATAGTGTGTCCAAAACAGAAAAAAAAAAGGCAAACTATATTATATTTAAAAATGTCAAAGGAAAAACAACTTATTATAGGAAATCCAAGTGTTGATTTTTGTCAAAAAAATTATCATTCTGTAAAATGCTTACAAATGCTGAAATTGGCTCAAACTGATCCAGTAAAGGGCCGAGTGGCTGCAGGTTTTTGTTCCAATCAAGCAGGAGCACAGGTGATACTGATAATTAATCAACTGAGTGAAGACAGTTCAGCTGATTGAATGATTGGATTCAGGTGTGTTTCTTCTTGGTTGGAACAAAAACCTGCAGCCCCTCGGCCCCTTACTGGATCAGTTTGACACCCCTGGCCTACAGGAATACATTAAAGTACGTTTATGGAGCTTTGTTTATTCGCTCTAAACCAGTTCATGGAAATGTCCTTATTTCACATTTTCTTTAAAGCCACATCTCAAAATTTCACTTCAAATTTGATCAGACTTTAAAGGCTTGTGAGATACATCTTAAAGCTCTAGAACGTTATTTTTTTTGGGTCAAACTGCTGTGTTCAAAGACAGCATTGGCATCCTCGGGTTAACACTGGCCACCAAAGGCATGACTGACAGCTTCATTTCAGAGTGCTCGGCTCTTATTGGTCGGTTCATTCATTTGGGGTGCATTCTTGCAAATACAATTAGCAGCATTTGGAGGAGACAGAGGGACACGATTTTTTCACAGATTATCTGTATCATGTGTTTATCAGGATGAAGTGGCATTTTAATATATGGATATAAAGTGTTTAAAGTATATAGCTTACAACACTGCTATAGATATGGCATATTTACACATTGAGTTAATATGGAGAATCATTTGCATTTACTTTAAAGTTTTGACTGTCAGTTCAAGTTTCACTTGGTTTTATCTCCACTTTACATTCCTTTAGCTTGTAAGAAAAATATCTCAGCTAGTTGCTAACCTTGTGTACTGTTTGGTGCTGGGTAGGTAGTGTACTGTGGGATTATCAGCTTAAATATTAAAAAATGTTGAATTATTTCCACATGACCTATCGAATGAGATTATTTTCTGTGTGACCATATAGCACATAGCTGTTAGCTCTGTGCTGTATACAACCAGCCATGTATGAATGTCACTAACAGTTGTTAACCTGCAACCACATTGTGTCAAAATATCTCAAGAACCCTTTAATTTATTTCAAAAGTAAATATCTAAAGGCACACCAGGCCAGCCTTCACTAAAGACACTCCATGCTGCTTTCCTTAATTAGTGTTATTATGTTATGTCTATGATCTGTCTTTGGTGCTACATCTGTGGACAATTTTACCCATCATGTGGTCTTCAGAGTTGGACTTTAATTTTAAAACTGAGCCCGCTGTTTAAAACCTCGTGTGCTGCTACTGTCGCACTTATTGTCATTGTGTTGTCTTTGGGGGGTTACTTACAGGAGCGGATTTGTGGATTCAAACATGGCTTTCCTCCAAATCCTCTGCTGCAGTGAAGAGTTCCACCGACATGTTGTTGAGGAGGAAACAACAGGAAATGTGGACATTTGCGATTCATTTTCATATTTAACATCTTCTATGATGGTTTCTATTTATTTGGGATGAGGGACATCGATCACTGTGTTGTACAATGTAAGTTAAAGTAAAAAATTTTAAATTTGGAGCGATAACAGAAGCTCTTCTGTCTGAACATTAAAGTGTGTGACTGCAGCCAGTAGCTGCTTCTCCCTGCTGGGCAGAGAAGCGGAGTCCTGCTGGTCTGGGATCAGAAGCTGGAGGCTGTCGGCTGTTGAGGTCAGCTGCGTCCGTGAGGGGCTGTCATGTACATTTAGCCCCGAGACTAAATGGAAAGAGACAGAAGTTAATTTACCGCACACACTCACACACAACAGTAGCAACAGCGCCAACAAAGCATGGCTTCCACAGACCTGAAGTAACAGACCTGACAGGCACTGTAACACACATTTTAAAACACGTGTCAGACACACACAAACACACACACACACACGCCAACACATTTCACACTCTGCCCTCCCAGGCCTCTCCACTATAAAATCCCCAATGCTTGAAGCACACTCCCTGTAGTGCTGTATAATCATTCCACACTTCCTCTGAGCTGCCATGGTGACAGTTTGAAAAACAGCCGTATTCCTGTTTTTGGGCAATGGTCACTTGATAGTTATGGTTGCTGTCAGGTGAAAGCCTTGAATCTCCAATAAGTCACTTTCTCAGGGTCTGAGAACAGTAGGGTTGACTACAATCTTGGAACCCATTGGCTATCAGTCTGACAACGATTTAGCCTCCTGGGGGCAACGGCCAATATTTCTGGGGTTCCGGTTTAACTAGCTGCTATCTGGGCCAAGACTTCCTCCTTTGTGCGTAGGCTATTGTTTACAGTCTGATTAGCAACTTGAGATGAATTAGATCCAAAAAATATTTCCGCTGATCTCTATAAACAGATATCTGCAAAAAAATTTCAAAAGCTGAAAAAAAAGCTGGAAATTCATCTGACGATAGCCAATATGTTCTGAGCATCTTCCATTTTGGACGTTACGACACGATAACACCACATGTTGTTAAAACGACTGGTTTAACAGGACGCTTCCAATCCCATAATCTTCTCCCAGTCCCTACAGATTCTGCCCTTATATGTAGATGTTTGTCTATAGAGATGATGTTGCCTTTATTATGTTCTAGATTTAGTTCAAACTAATGGAATGAAATCAAAAGGTTAATTTCTAGGCCGCCCATGTAGGCTAATGATCAAGGCTGATCGATCATTTATGCTCTTCTGACACTGCACGAGATGGCCCAGTTGTTTGAACATTTGGGGAGAGCTAATCTTTAAAGCACGTTGCACATGATGAGATCACAGAGATGACTGTAAAACTGTAACTGTAACTCTAATGTAAGTGAAAGACAAACAGGACTGAGGGTCGGCAGACACGCTACAGCCGCTCTGTGAAATTGTACAGAGCCCAGCAGTGTTTTGAACTAAATGCTAACATCAGCATGCTAACACGCTCATAGTGGCAATGTTAACACGCTGATGTTTGCATGTAACATTAATCATGTTCACATCTTAAGATGGACTTGAAGCTCTGCGTTCAGTCCATTTTAATGTTGTCTGTAAGGAATCCAAACAGTGGGGATAGGACAGCTATGGAGTTACCATGGGGACTGCAGGAAAAGGATGGAAGGTCGAACTGGGCTGCTTGTGTTTTCTCTTCCAAGTTTCCAATGTCAGTGGAAACTGCTGATAATGCATGCAACATTAATAAAGTTGAATGATCACTCAGTAGTTGTCTCCATTTCGGTAACCACATCTAACAAAGACATCTCGTCTGCAAACTCTATTATCACAGTGATCGAAAGAACATAAAGACGACAGTTGCACAGCAGTGGTCTCCTATTCAGTAATGAGACATGGAGTTCTATAAATATGCCAAAGTCCACATTATGTGTATATTACAATGTTAATAAAACAATGTAAACACACGACATGGCCCTTATAAATCAAAACCTACGCTAAAGCACAATTCCTTTTACCCCTCGCACCAAGTAGTGAGCTAGTTGGTTATAAACCAAAGTGCCAAACAGACTGAAGTTTTTAGCTTTTGTGGAACTAGATGGGAGTCAAGGGACCACCAACTTCAGCTATACATTGTCTTAAAAACTATTATCTCTATTCCATTATGCCAAGACATTAAGGAGATGTTAAATGTTGTATTCTTGTAGATGATAATGTCAGTAGAAAACATCATCAGGAGACCTCTAATATCTTTGCCAAGTTTCATGGCGATCCATCAAATAGTTGTTGAGATATTTCACAAAAAAACAATAAAAACAATGGTGTTACCTCTGCCATTATAGCAGGTGTATGAGCTTTACTGTAATGCCCTATTCTTATCAAAAGAAGACTGTCCTGTCTGAAGTGCTGCTCCTCCACTAATTGACTGCTCTATCTGTCCTGACACATTTAACAGCCTGGTGAAAGGAGGCACAGAGGGAAACTCAAATTATCAGTCTTGAAAAACAAAAGCAGAGAGGCAGATATGATAAGCCTTAGTGAAGTTCGGGGAAGAAGTTGCAGTGTGTTTTTGAGAGGTGATTGAAACCAGACCTTGGCCATACTGCATCTGCCAATAACCTTTTCTTGTGTTCCACTGAGAACCAGATGGGAAGGCTTATCAGAAGCCTTCAGATTCTATTGGGTAATTTATCTCATTTATTTTCAATGCTCAATTAGTCTCAAGATATCTATGCTACCTAGACCCAAATACAAAAAACAGTATTATACAGCCTTAGAAAATGCCACATAGTTTTACTGAAACTCTAGAAAAGTAGTTGAGGCACAATTTCAGGGGGGTTCAGTAAAGAGGGTTCCTCACGTTTTCGCCTGCACGTGTCCGAGTCAGTGGGGGTGGACATTAGTTCAGGGTATCCATCCATCCATCTCTCATCCATTTATTCATCTGCGTCTGTCCTGCCTCAGCTCCCAGCAGCTTTCCTGCACTGAGCAGCACTGACACACTCTTTCATGCATGTCAGGGCTGCCGTGTTTTATGTTCCCCTCTGCCCCCTGCAGGTCCTGCTGCTGTGATTTAGAGCAAGAGGAGGACTAAGAGGTAGAAGCAGGAGGCCTTGGATGGAGGAATGCCTCCATCCTTCCTGCTCTTTAACAGCACCACTGGGGAAACACCAGCCGGGACCTGTAAAGGTAAAAACCTAAGATGTTAAGAGACACGCAGCAGGGGTTTTACTGAAAAAGCCAAAGTGGGGTCATACTTTTTAAAGGTACTCTTATACTGGTCATGTTGAATGCTGTTCACTTTATGGTGGTTTGAAAACCTCCAACTAAATATGTATTGTCACAAAATGTCAAAATGATTTCAGGCTTAAAAATTGAGATTGATAAAAAAAAAAAAGTACTTTATATATTTTTTTTTTCAGATTTTACACATTTGCACATTTATTCACACACAAATTGAAATTTCATGTAGAAACAGATTGAAACACACACAACACAGTATGTCCAGGAACGTCTGTTTGGCTCATTCAAATCCAAAATTCAACCATTTTTACATTGTAGATCTGATTTGGTTGCTATTAACTCCTGAGGAAAATATGTGGCTCTTTAGATGCTGCATGCTTTTGCATGAAAACTTTGTTTGTCAGGCGCTGGGATGATAAAACTGATCAACTGATTAGCAAAACAATCAAAGATCCTGGGATAAGTCTCAGTGGGTTTTCCACAATAACTTACTACATTGCACATTGCCAAATGATTAATTGTTTATTGCATTCAGTGCTGAAACAGGCAGGAAACTGAGCCCAAAAAAATCCCGCCAGAACTGGAAGAAGAATGAGACTTCCTCTTTGTAATGTTCTCCCTCCCCTTTCTACTGGGAACATTTACTCAGCTGCTTTCAAATAGGCAGCCACATTCTCATTTTAGAGCAAAACAGACACTAAAATATGTTTCTGAAAAGATTTTAGGTGGGAAACAACCAATGCAGTAACAGAAACTTGATGCTATTTGATCAGCGCTGCCTAGCCTGCCAGTTTGATTGCAGTTCACAAGCACTGACATGATTGACAGCTGCATCAGAGACTGCTCAACTCTGATTGGTTGTTTTCATTAAGTCTCAGTGGATTCCTGCCATTAGAAGCTCTTGGAGGAGGCAGGGCCACAGATTGTAGCTTTATTATAAAAATATGGGTGCAACTTTAAGTTAAAATATTTTTTAAGAGAGTAGTACTCGAACTGCAGAGTAAAACACTGAGTAGAATGGCACACAGACCCCCATCAAGGCCAATGGTGCACTCACACGCTTCTCAAAGGTCCCATTTCCAGGGTTGAGAAGCTGTTGTTCCGACTTCAATGTGTTCATGAGCTCTAAGTCATAATGTGGAAACAACATGGACACTACAAAGGTGTTGTGTTTGATTAGCTTTTTCCAGTATTTGTGTGGCAATCAACAGATCAGGTGAGCCATATATTATTTTCTCCACTTATTCACATAGCACGTAATTGCAGCCTGAATACCATATCTCACAATATAAATGAAAGGGCCTTTGCCCATGTTACACCCTTCACACTCGAGTTTCATGAAAATCGGGCCAAAATCCTGCAGACAGACAAACAAACCAAATAAACTGAAAACAAAACAAAGCATTATGGTATCTTTTTTTTTTTTTT
>CAFUXE010000185.1:58110-68986 GCA_903364295.1 Serranus cabrilla | reverse complement strand
GTTTTTACCAAATAATACTTGTCATGTTCCAGCATGGAGAAAAAAACAGACTAATTTTCTGTGAAAGGCTTCTATTGAAAAGCGGTTATTTTTCCGAAGCTGACACTTGTTTTGTTTTTAATACGGAGCTTTTGTGTTGAAGGAACACCAAGAAATTCTATCTCCCTCTAAGAAAACGCCGTGATGGAGCACGTGAGGAATGCATCGGATCATCAGATCTCTGAGCGCCCCTTTAAAGTGGTGATAAATGGGAAGCAGTTCTTCAAGGTGCAAGGTGATCAAAGGCGTGGCAGAGGTCTGGCCTTGGTTTATGAGAGTGTGGTGGTCAGCTGACGGGCTCCGGGATCAGAGGGGGGAATTCACTTTTCCACAAGTACACATCTGTGTTTGGCCCCCATAAATACGCAGAACTAATGCAGAATGGTCTGTTCAGAGTTCCTCACCAAATACCAGTGAATTAGGGAGACTTATGATCCTCAAAAGGCTTTCTGTTATCAGTGACAGGGTTAATTGTTTTTCCTGTCCTCATATAATACCATTACTGACCCAAAATAATCTTCTTTTCAAAATTTGCCAACATTTCTAAATGTGTTTAGCTTTGTGCATGGGATAAGAAACAACTCCTACTCATGAAAGGCCAGTCACATGAGAATATGGACTTTAATCTATAAAGACCCAGTCTGTCGTCTTATTTGATACTATTTAGCGTCTGTTCAGATGCAGCATGTGTATTTTTGCATAGAAGCCAGATTTTACTCATTCAAAGTGAAGTGGCTTAAAATCCAGTATGACTTGGACGGCCTTTAACATTATGAAACAATATCTGATATGTTTTTGTAGCCTGACATTATATGTTGACATGTTCCATTTAGCCACCAGCTAAAGACGGATGATTAATTCAAACCACATGGCAAAGCTGAAGTAAAAGCCTCAATGCCCTCCATGCATGAAAAGCAGTGTTGTGGATTTTGGCAGACAAAATGAGGTATAGATTTTTACAGAATTGGTTAATTGATGGAAATATGATTATATCTAAAAATAAAACAGAGACCCCTGACTGACAGAGTGAAGGAATTTCTGAGGTTGAAGTGCACTTGTTGGACAGATTATTCAAAAGCAGCCCAGACGAACTGGAACTGCTTATACTATATTATAGATCCAAATTCCCAGCATTCCCTGCTGGACTACCGGAGAGCACAACATTTTTAGTACAGCCTGAAGAACGAGGAGAGGAGAAAAACAGACACAGAGGGGAATTATTTTGTTTCTCTTGTTCTTTTCTTGCTGTTTTTACTGCTAATGCACTCTGATGCTGTCTGTTATTTTTATCTGAACCCTAAATCTGTTGACCTTTTAAGATCAGTAATAAAAAAAGTCTTCTTTATCTCTGTCCATTGCTGTGCACGACAAATAATGCATTGTACCTGATTTAGTGCTACATTGGGTCCATGGACCAGGAACACATTGGAACGGAGGGGAATTAAACCAGACAGGCCTGGCCTATTACTGTTTACTGATGTATGAGTATTGTACACCACCACATCTACAGTGCGTGTATGATAAACATGCACTAATGAAAAACACATGTGGGACATTCACATATGTGCTGTTTGGTTTTGGTCAGTTTGGTTTTGGTCAATTTTGGTTTGCTAAAAAATGGGGGTCACTTCCAAGTGCAGCAGAGTTCAGTTCGCTGCAGGTGAGAAAGCACTCTGAACCACAGGAAGGAAGCGAACCAAAACACAGTGCATTCTGGGTTGAATTTGGGCGGACAACAGCAGGCAAACAAAAACAAAATAACAAAGTCAAACAATTATCATCAGAATGTCGGCTAATGGATTCAATTTCAACTTCAAAGGAAGCTAAGCCACATGGACACGCTAACATACAAATGAATTAATAGAAAACAACTAACCTCCAGTCCACAATCAACCACATCCAGCTGCAAGTCCAAATCGACGTATTACATATTATCACGAATCGACTCATATCTGCAGTTAGAGAAGGCTACATTTTTAGCATGTGTTTCATTGAAGAGCTGTCTTGAATCACAATATCTCATCAAAGAGCTTTAGAGTTAACTTCAAGCTACATTTTTGTCAGGGATAAACTGCCATGGCCATTTTCAAAAAGGGTCTGTTGACCTTTGACTTCAAAATATCCTAAAGAACATGGGTTCTTTGGTTAACTCTAAAGACATACCCACTTTATGCTAATCCCATGCAGTTTGTGGCAAAAAACATGCTTTTATCATGCAGTTAAAATGTGCTATTTTATAAAAGTTAATTTGGACATTTCTGTATAGTGGGGTCCTGAAAGAGTCTTGGAAATGCATAAATTGGGTATGACTGGAAAGTGGAGTGTCTTGTTGATTCAATGAACCCAATTATTCTCACGTGTGACGATGTTAGTCCCCATAATAAACATTCAACCATGAGTCATACAGTCACTGACTTTGTTATAATTCCCCTAAATCTCCTCATCTCCTCACAGTTAACTTTTCATGTTTAGAAACACAACACAGTTCACAGCTGAGGTTCAACACCATTATTCCCTCACAGCCACTGGCCAAGAGGTTAACAGTAGCTGTAAATGGAGGATAACTTTTGTTAAATGAGCCTTGACGGCACCCCCCAAAACACATGCTCAGTCTCGAGAAGAAAAGACCTTGTGCATCCCCTGGAGAAAATGTTAAACCTATTTGCCAGCAGGGTCAAAGGTCAGGCAAGTGTGACCCTGACTCTTTGTTTGTTCAGTGGGTCACCACCTGGATCTGCTTCTAATTGTGGACGCTGGCTGAAAATGTGCCTTTGTTACAGTAGGGGGAAGTTGAAGTCGTTTATTAAACAGGTGGGGGGGAAACAAGTTGACAGGCCAGATTGGTGTGTTTGATAGTCAGAGCGCAGGAATATGAGTGTGTGTTTTAGTGTATGGAGGTTTTAATATCACTTTTTCTTTGACTCCTGTTGTTGTTTTTACTCTCTTCTCTTTCTTTTAACCACTCTGTCTTTCTTTCTCTGTCCTTTTGTCTTTCTGTCCCTCCCCTGCTGTTTAGGGGTCACTCGCCTGGTCACTTGTTTCTTGGTAGAAGAACACAGAACAAAGACAAAGTGTTGCAGAGTCAGTGGGGAGGTGTCTCTGTTAACCATTCTGTTCGCTGGGCATCTTTTAAAACACGTGACAAGCCTCTTGAATCCCTCATCAGACACTCTCTCAAAGGAACTGAGAGACAAACTGAAGTGTTCTTAACTGATTAGCCTCAAATACACATGTAGTTATCTTAAAGCAAACACAGAGCCCTCCTATCATGTAAATACTAGCCACTGTTTTATTACAACAATGGATGAAATAGTGCTGTTTAATGTGAAAGGGTCACCACGGGAAATAATCAGATGACCGTCGTTCCTCTACAGAAGGTTTTAGTATCTTTCAGCCTTATTATTTCAGTTTTACAGCCACAACTTGTTTTAGGTTCAGCATTGTGTCCAGCATGCAGCTGTTGTTTTCAGTTTTAAAGCGGTGATAAAGTCATCGTAAACCACCTCCCCAGGACTACACAGCTCAGGTCTATGTTGTGGTGTCGCTAGCCTGGCTAGATACTTCTGATTTAAAAGAAAACTACAACTACAAAAAAAAGCTTCAAACCTGTAGTCCTGGCTACATCCTATACTGTATCATTACATCTGTTGCGCCTTAATGTCATGCTAACATTAAAAAAAATATATGAGAAACACATTTTTACAAGTGCATTTGGAAAAAGGAGTAGAATCCTGTAAGGATTATAAATAGATTTGACCCACTCAGCTTCTCTTACAAAACAAGAGCAATATATTTGATGTATATGTGAATACACGAGAGAGCCTGAATCCATATGGTGTCCATATGGATTTGATGGTTAACTGATGTTGCAGTGTGAAGAATGTGGGTCAGCTCTCTTATACTCTACGCTATCCAAAACCATGTTCAATTGTAAACTGTGGCTCTGAACTGATTCATGTGGATAAAACTTGTAGGCGCATCCAAGAGGATTTAATTTACACCTCTGACTGGAATCACAGTTTTTAGTCAATTCAACAGTTTTAACTGCACCTTTAGTTAATACGGCTCCACACTACATTAAGCAACAAATTGTTTGAACAATATTAGGTAATTGTAATCACTCTTATATTGTGTTATATTTGTAGAAAATGCAATTTAGGCCACTGACGACTGCATTTATGACAAAGTAATGATAGTGACGATCGGTAATGACACATGCATGAGGGTTAATCACTGTTGCATCAGGATATATTTCCCTGCCGGATGCTGTAACTGCAGTGGGGAAGTTCAGATCACTGCATCGATAATGAAGTCAGCTGAGACTGGTGGAAAATAGAGTCATCCATTTTACAGGCACCAGAGGGTGACAGAGCACTACAGCCAGCCAAAGTGAAGTATTACTTCACTTTACCTCAGTTTAGTGCAGAAACAGGTGGAGTCAGTACAGAGAGTGGTACCTTACCAACATTTTACAGTTAATGCAAGAAAATGATCGGACTTCTGTACAAATATAGTTCATTAAAAGGCACACAATGTGTTAATTATTGTGAAATAAATGATCATATAATTTGATTGTGCATGCAATCAATTAATTAGATGTGTGGAAGTGTATAAAACTCACATGATCATCGTTTAGTAATTCTTATTTTCATATCAATAGAGCAGTTTTCACCATTTTTATTTCATAACAGTAATGAAACTTTTATTTCAAGTCACTTCTTTTTTCATTATGTCCTTTTTGTCCTTCATTATATCTTTTCATTCATTTACATATATTTTATATGATATGAGACTTAGGGCCCCCATATAAATCTTAATGAGTTGTTAAACTCAATAAAATAAAATGAAAAATAATTAGAAACTAAATAGCTAAGGTTTCTTTACATGTTCTTCTTGCATGTTCGCTAAGGACATTAAAAAAGAAAATAGAAAGTAATAACTTTAAAACTGAAAAAGTAAAAAAGACACACACATTCTAACAGAGAGTATAACCTTATTACACTTCCATTTCTGATAAAAAAACTCAGCATTGACCACAATGATTAGATAAGATGAGACAAGAGCAGAAGTGGTGAAGTGTGACTGACGTGTCCTAATGCACTCACTTCACTTTCATGAGACATTCTGGAGTAACAGCTCTATGAAGATCATTCATTCTTCTTTTCTTTGCTTCTGCGTGTCTCTCTCTGTCTCTCACTGATGCAGACACACGTCTCCTGCATTAGTTTTCCTGCAGGAGTGTGGCAGACAGTTACACATTCATTCTCTGCACACCATGAAATGAACACTGTCTCTTCTTCTCCACATGATGATCATTTGCAGATGCAGCAGTAATATTAGTCACACTTAAATGAGAGGGACAGGTAAATGTTTATGATGTTCAATGAAAACCACAAAGCGAACATTGTCTTATTGTCTTGTTCACATTATAATAACTAGATCGGACACACAGTGAGTACACCAGTAAGCGCCCAGTTAGAGTGACAGGTGAGTGTTCACAGAGAAGCATTAAATCAACATTGTCTTTGAAGAATGCCTCGTCCCCTCTGACCCGTACATCACGTCCATCACACAGGAGAGTCATAACTGTCATACTGTCCCATCACTGGAGAGCTGCTGGTTTACACCTCTGACCCCTGATGCACAGGGACACACATACACACACATTGCCTCATAGTTTAGCATGTGCTGTGCATAAAGAGAATAGCAAGAAAAGATACCTGGAAGACTTCACTGTTGACCTCAGGACCCTTTGCACCCAGGGGATCTTGGGTGTCTGGAGATGGAAGACAAGGAAAAATACACAAAAACACTGGAATATTAATTCCTGCAGATCTCAGTGTATTTAATCTTTACAGGAAGCTATCTCCAATAATACTAATGGGACTAGTTTCTGATCTCAGCTTAAATCATCAATCAATCAACATTAAAATGCTCAGTCATCATTAAATGCTTACAAATACTATCAAGACTTATCCCCCAAAAACCCATGTGGCCTTTGCCAGAAAATCTCAACATTTTTTTTTGATTTTCAGCAACTTCCCGACCACGCACACTCAGGAGTGGTACCAAGGGCTGGAGGCTGTAGCCCCTTCCCATCAAGAGTTATGGCCTTTTCAGGGGTTAGGATTAGTGTTAAGTGACCAGGATAGGCATCCAAATTCTAAACTTGTGGCTTGTGACTGCATTTTTCATGATTTTGCTCGGGCTGGGCTAGGGTTAGGGTTAGACACACAGACAGCTAAACACCTGACAAAGTCATCAGAACCATTCCTGTGGTTGTTCCCTCTAGATGTCTCCACATTTTGCCATTAAGACACACAGAGGCAAGGTGAAAACCATACATCCACACACTATAGGGGCTGGATGTTGGATGTTGAACTGAGATATAAACTTCAGCAGCTCATAATTTAAGTCTTCAGCTGTTTTGGCCCCATACAGAAACATGGGGAACTCCACAGGAAACAAATGGAATTATCTTGCTCCATTGGCAGGCTTTGTTTCTTGGCAAATGGGTCTTAAAGGCTGAATATGAGACTGACTTGCATTTTACAGTAGACCAATAAAATGTCCATTGGGTGCGTGTTTGGTGCTGCCGGATTGCTGTTTGTACTTTATGGAAACTTTGATTGCACCATCAGGAATCTGTCCTTCCTGATGGACCTGTAAGTAATGAGTCATGTTAGGCAGTTACACATTATTAGTCTGAACAAATAAACAAAGCATAGTTTGCATGAAGCCGTTATTAAATATTGTTAAAACGTATACAAGTATGTCAGGACACAGTGATGATAAAGATAATGCTTCCAGGCTTAATACACTCTCAGAAACAATGTGCTGATTTTGTACCTTTAAAAATAAAATAGTGTAAAATGGCTTGTCACTGGGGCAGAACCCTCTAAGGTACAGCTGTTGTACCCTAGACATTGGTTTGGGAATATATATGTACCTTTTTCAGCCTTCTAGAGGGTACATACCTTGAGGTCCAATAATAAGTCCTATCAGAAATAGGACTGCAGTGGGAGTCAGTTTCTGTCCCATGAGGTACAGTCTACATTAACGTACCCCCAAGGGCTAATTATTGGAACTCAGCTAACTATGTGTACTTTTTGAGGGCCAAACATGTACAAAGTCTAGGCTTATATGTTCCTAAGTCAGTGTCAACAGCTTTACCTTAGAGGGTACTGCCCCAGTGACAAGCTGATGTACCCTTCAAGGTACAAATTCAGCACATTTTTCCGAAAGTGGGTGTATTAGCTTAGTGGGGACGAGTTGTTTGACTTTCAACTCAAAGGTTCGTGCACATTGAACACTTTTATGTCAGATTGTACAAGAAAAAACATGCTGTTGGTAAAATATGTAATAACTTTGATGTCTAACTGGGATACTAGCTTCAATAATACAATGAACTTGATATTCTTGCTCCAGAACACAGCAACTGTCTGTCAAGACCAATATCACACATAAACAAATGTCAAAACATTTTTTATCACTCATGCAAACATTCAAAATATTTTCAACCATCATCGCAAAATCCACTTTTTCTGGCATTGAATGACTCTCTCTCACTGTACTTGTCAGCTCTCTGTTACTATGGTAACAGACTGTTCCAGACAGGCTGTCCTTTGATGAGTGTAACATGCAGAAGCTGAAGTCTGCGCAGTAAAGGAGGTCAAGACAAATTTACATTGGAATTGCAATGGAAGTAACATTAAAGGTTGTTTAAACTCCACATCACCGTCAATCACTACTACTACGTCAGCAAGATGGCGGTGGAGGACAGTCTAAAACGTAAATATGAGTCATATTTTTCTGCCTGTACAAACATCCTATATTAATGTTTCTGAGGAAAGACCAGTCTGGGCAGGCACGAGGCCCCGACTGTCTTAAAGGGAAGGAGCGTTTAGAAATATTAGTAATGGAATAAAAGAATTGTGTGAGATTTCTCGTTGTATCAAGCAGCAAAAAAGTTGTAGCATTACATCACACATCCTTCCACATTGCAATGTTGGTGCTTAAAGGATGATTCATGCAGTAAACCTACAAGAACCAAACATGCTAATGCCCTAAAAATGTAAAGCCTGCCACTGTTTCTCTTTCCCTAAATGTTATGTTAATTCAGAATGAATTTTGCTGTTGTTTATAACAGAACTTAAATCACTTACCCCAGTTTTAGCCCAGCTAAGCACTATCCAAGCCAACTCTTCTATAGATCAGAGGAAAAGGGATTACGCTTCACTTTCTGTAGAAGTGGGTGTACTTGCTTTGTGTCCCCTTGATACCAGACCCTGCCTGTCAAAATCAATGCTAGTAAAAGCCCTTCAACTTCAATTAGATCACTCTGTAGAGCGTTTTAGCGGTAATCTAATTGACCTACAGTGGACACCTGCGCGTGCACAGAAATGAAGGTGTGTCCATCCGCTCGCTTATTCACAAAAGTTACTCACAATCTGTTTTGTGCACACATACACTTTAAGTTGAGTGCGTAAGGCTGGTAGTTAGAATGATCTCATCCTGGGACACTGGGAGATGATGTCAGACTTTAGATCAGGCTCTCATGCTGCTGCTAATCTACTGTAACTGTTTATGTTTTTACAGGCCACGAGGGCTCGCAGTGCGCGCTAGCGGAGAGGGCGTGTGCAAGCGTGTGTGTGTGTTTGTATTTATGTGTGTGCATGAAAAGTCTACTCAAATTTGATTACATGAAAGTAAATCTAACTAGGCCACCAGCTAATCTGCATCTGTTTTCCTTTAAAACATATTTCTGAATGTCTTCCTTTCCTCAGTTGTGTGGGTCTGGATGTATTTCTTCTTGACAGAGGCCTGATTTCTCATCCTCATCTCTTCATCAGCTGCAGTCATGTTCTGTAAAACCTGTGATTCCTCACCCTCCATCCCCTGGGGATCTGTTTCTACCAACCGTCTCCTCCAAACTGTCCCATGGGTGTTCCCAGTACTCTCATCACTTGGTCTTCCCTCCTTATTTTTCCTTCCTTTCCTCTGGTCCTCCCTCTTATCTTTGTTATCCCAGAATCCCTGAAATAATCTGTTTGATCTTATTTCCTCCTTGTTCTTTTGCTCACACCCTCCTCCTCCTCCTTCTGCTCCATCTCTCTTCTTTTTTCCTCTCTCTCCCTGGTGAGCTCATTTCCAGGATGTGTGCGATGTCTATTGTCACACGTGTGTTTCCCATCAGCGAGAGGAGAAAAGAGGAAAGGAGAGGAGAGGAGACCGCGACAATAGGACACACCCTAATGTGACCTCATGCATATCCCTCTCTCTCCTCCGGTGTTGTTAGCTCTTTCATCTCGTGTGCCTGTGGACAGCGTGGTGACATCATGTTGGTCGTGTGAGCTGAATACAGGATCAAAGGGCGGCAACAGCAGACACGTCACTCTACGGTTCCTCTGTGCTTGTCCTCTATCCTCCACATATTTGTTTTGTCATTCCAGTGTCCTAAAAACGTGTTTAGAAAGAGAATGCTGATTAAAAAGTCAGTTTTTCATCAGTAGTGGCATATAAATATTAATGGTAGTGTTGCTAACACCAGCAGCAGATGCAATAATAACAGTGTTGTAACAGTTTAAAGAGACATTCACATCTATAGCTGCAGGAGCAGCAGGGGTGTGTGCACGCTCAGCATGAGGCACCTCTACCGCATTAAGATTACATGACACAAGGGATGATTTGGCTGCTACAGTGCCCCTCTAGTGACATTAAAGGGATAGTCTGGATTTTTGGGATAGTTTAACCTACAGTAGAGGGTGGTCGCCATGCACCCACTTTAGAGAATCAGGCAGGCGTACCTGTACAGAAGCTTAGCAATGTAACCCAGCAGCTAAACATAAACCTGTATTAGTGTATGTTGTATCATGAATGTTTCACCAATTTACCCTGTCATCAGACAGTCCTATTTAAGTTTACATGGGGGGAACTTAGGGCACTTAATGTTCTCTTCCATCAGCCACTAGACCCCAGTGACAAAACAGTAGTTTTACCTCACAGAACACAGGAGCTGATGGTAATATGTTAGATGTTGCATGTTCTGAGATTCTGGTGGCACCAGCTGATCTAAATAACACAAAGCAGATCTCAAGGCCAAGTCTTTCTCTTCTAGCTTGAGAAATAAGAAGGGAGCTGTAGTCTATGACTAAGTTTGCTTTTCTGCATATCAATGCAGACATGTTTTTTAAAAAAAGCAAAATTGTTGTCAGATACAGGTCACCACATGGACTAACATGGACTTGCATGCGACAAAAGCCTGCTCAAAGGTCAGTGGTCAGCTTAACTTATTTAAACATAACAGCTTATTTCTATTTAACTTATCTCTGTCTACAACTTATGTGTAAACTAAAGCAAAAACACACAAAAAAATGGCAAAATAGTGGTAATGATGATAGCTGTAAAAGTACAGTAGTACTTTTTTAAATGATTGCCTCAACCACTGCAGATTTTAAATCCAGACTGAAAACCGTATTATTCCCCCAAAATGTATTTAAATATATTTAAAACCCTTTTTTTTTTTTATCACTATTCTTCTGTAACTGTTTTATATCTTTGTATTTTTGCGTTTTATTTATTTTTCCTATTTTTTTTACCATATTTTTTAATTTTTAAATTTGTTTTAACTGCCTTGACTAGTAGGACTAAAAGTACCAGTATTTGTAGTGCTCACAGTATTTTATAAAAATATTCATATGATGAGCTGCATGCCTCACACTGAAAAGGGTTTTCTACTTGTTCTTGTCTATACAGTTAGGATCTAAATAATTTAGGGTCCTGCGTGCTTCCTTGCTGGGCCCCCTGCTGAGATGCACACACACACACACACACACAC
>CAFUXE010000185.1:21424-49868 GCA_903364295.1 Serranus cabrilla | reverse complement strand
GTGAGTAATTTTCCTGTGTACTTATTCTGTTCTTACTTACAATATGACTTCTTTTTGCAACCAGTGAAGTCGCCCCCCACTGGTCACTAGAAAGAATCCATAGTGGTGTGTTTTTCTTCTTTATTCTTCTCCTCATTTGCGGTTTATTTCACTTCAGTGCTCTCTTCTTCCCTCTAGTGCCAGGAGGCTGAGCTGCTGAAGCACCTGGCAGAGAAGAGGGAGCACGAGCGTGAGGTGATCCAGAAGGCTTTCGAGGAGAACAACAACTTCATCAAGAACGCCAAGGAGAAGCTGGAGCAGAAGATGGAGGCTAACAAGGAGAACAGGGAGGCCCTGCTGGCAGCCATGCTGGAGAGGCTGCAGGAGAAGGTACTGTCCAGTTGATAAAATTCTTTCTAACCTTGGTAGAGTTTGTTTGTAAGGGGGTGTCCAAAGAGTTCTGCAGTGTTCTCAAAGTCAAGTTCTCGCACCCACCCTAATATACTATGAAAACATTATTGGCAACTTAACTTTTTGTTCGGATGAGATTTGACAAGCCTGTATTAGTTTATAAGTAATATGACAGCTGAACTGAGGGCTTTAACGTTTTAAGTTTATTGTTTTGTTTGTATTGTACCCATTAGTGTTTGCTAGTGTTAGCAAGCTAACATACAAACATTTTGTACTTTGCAGTGTAAGCTAATGGTAGCGTGTTACTATATTAGCATGTGTTTGTGTGTGTAAGTACTGTATATATATATATGTAGACATTATATATTAGCGAACATCAACACCGCAAGCCAAGGCAATGATTACTAATGACCACATTAGCAAGTAAGTTAGCCAACTTCTTTATGCTAATGTCAAGCACTAACACGCCAGGTGCTGCTGGATTTTCCTTTAACATCATGGATCATTTCAATCCAATTGCTCTCTCCCTTTATTTAGATTATTTTGGGGCTCTTTACAGATGTATGTGGCTACATTTTGATTATTTAACACTGTTTATGGTACACAAGTTTAATGTTATCCACCAGCAGCCGGCCAACCTAGCTGAGCATAAAGAATCGAAGCAGCGGGCAAACGCTAGCTGGCTCTGTCCAAAGCTACCCATCTGCACCTCACAAACTATAAATTGTGCAGAAACTTACTTTTTAGAATAACAAACTTTTCATTTAACCAGCACTGTTTTATGGAGACCTAAAATTGAATACTTTATTGGGTGCAAATGAGGCAAGCCTTTTGTATCATATCAACTGGGTTGGCGTTTCTATTTTAATATTGCTCACATAAGCTTGATCAGTAATCATGAATATTATATGAGGTGGAAAAGAGTTTTTGGTTTTCCCCACTCTGTATCATTCCCCTGTTCAAATCTTTATGAGCAGTCGCTGGCGTCTCCCTCCTCATTAATGCTAATATATTCATGAATGCTAATGGCTCTGATGTTGCTGTGTCTCTGTGTTTGTCTGGCAGGACAAACACGCAGAAGAAGTGAGGAAGAACAAGGAGATGAAGGAGGAAGCCTGCCGGTAGATGAGTGGAGAGGAAGACGAAAGAGAGAGAGAGCGAGATGGGGAGTTTTCTGAGTCGGTAAAAAAAAAAAAAGGAAATCAAAACAGTGCAGGAAAGAAAAAAGAACTCAAAAGCAACTCGAACAAAGGGGAAAGCTGAGTTTTCATATTTGATGTATGCTGTAACGATTCTGAACAAGCTGTACAAAGTTTAGCCAACTCTTGATGTTGAAATTCAAAAAAAGAAATCTGTCTCTTTTTCTAAAGGAAAGGGGTGGGGGTGGGGTGGCATCAAAACAAACATTTCAAACTTTTAAAAGAGGAATGAAAGCTGCATCAAGCAGGAGGAGGTAACAATTTCAATCATAACTCTCATTCCTGCAGTCACAAAGCAGGGAATACGAACTGCCTGTATACATTGCATCACTAACTGAGCTGTGTTTTCCCTGATCCATCAGAAGTTGTAACCGAATGAAACACAGCCAATCACAGTTTCTTAGACTGTAATGTGGAAGGGAGTTGTAATCTAAATTGTTACCAAGTCAAACATGAAAAAATGTGTAATGTGCTTCAACAAAACTGGACACACAGATGTAATTTCGGAGCCCTAGTCAGTCACAACCAACACACGTTAAAGTCCCTCTTCAGTCTTTGATTTACAAGATACTTACCAGTTAATAAACATAAACAGGACATAACACACAAGCTTCTGCTTCTTCCGAATAAAAATGAAAATAGATTTCCCCTGGTCTACCGCTCTCATGCTTGTTCTTCACTGCACCATTTTTGGGATTGTTGAGTCTGTCTGGGGACGTCTGAAGCGAAGCTCACAACATGGTTTATGAATATAAAATGAAGAATCAGGCTCTTGTTTCTTTCAGTGCTCTAGGGGAGTGGAAGAAAAAAAACAGCTTGAACAAGGAGAAAGCTCTGCTGTATTCTGCCACTTTCGGGCTTTTTGTGAAACTTCAACTGTAGTGTAGTTGTAGATCAGTGACATGCATTTGAGTCTTAGATTTAGAGCACTGATTGCACTCTTATTTCATGAAGCACAACTCAAAAGCACATATGCACACATTCAAGAACAGCGGGAATATACAGAAAAACAACAATAACATCACAAAGAGGCAACGTAGTGGAGTGAGTGACAGAAGTTCAGAATTTGGACAAATTTGGTTTTGAGAGAAAGAGTTTGGGGGTTTCTGGCTAACCAGCGGTCTCACTTTGCTTTGGCATGTGTCACTGTGCGCAGACTGTCAGTTTATGATTTTCAAGGGAATGTAAACCTAAAAGAGTAAGCAGAAAGATGAAATTTGCTCGAGTTGTTGAGTCATACTGACTTGATTGAAATGTCTAAAATGTTTGCACTGTAACCGGGGAGTCGTCACATGGGGTTTGTACTTGCTGTAAGTGTGTGTCGCTGTATATCTTCAAGGCTGGATTGATTGTATCTATTTGGCATGGTCAGTAAAAACAGCTTGACTGAACTCACACTTTGCTCTCGCTGTCATCATTTCTCATTTGTTGATTGATGTAGACAAGAAAGTTTTCTTTGTAGATAAGTAGAATTTAACAATCATCAAGTATTAAGTAGTAGATTATAAAGCATCTTTTCAAGGAAACTTAAAATCATCTTAAGTAAACTGGACACACTTGCTCCACATATGAGATTATTCTTCTTTGCTCTATCAGTCACATCCATGAAACATGGTAATAAGAACACAAATCAGCCATAAGTATATATTCACAAGATATAAAGAAATATATGTGAATTTATTTTGTATTGTGTATGTATTAATAGTGTATAATTTAACCGAAAGTTTATGAATTATTGTGATATGGGTTTATCATTAGTCATTTAATGTAATTACCTGAATATAAATATCTTCGAAAGACAGAAATTACACAATAAAAAAAAAAAAAAATTAATATGCAATAAAATCAAAAATATATTTTCACAGCCCAAAGAACATCAAAGTTGGATAAAAACTTTAATAAAGCATTGTAATACTGTTTATAATAAAATAAGAACAGGGTTTTTATAAAAGCAACAGTGATCATGTAACATAAGTGAAAAAGCGAGATAATGGACAATAATTTTTTCTCACAATACCTCTATCCTGACTCCTGAGAAAATGACATATAGTAAATATGTTGAGTTAGCTACATTAAGCATCTTATTACCACTAGGGGGCAGAAAGAAAAAAGCTATTTGCAGTTGTTTAATCATCAGTCTATCAAGTTCAGTTGTCTGTCAATGTAAAATGCTCAACAGTCAATATATTCTAAGTAATTCAATTCATCAATAAGTTAATTAAAAAATGTAATACAGGTTTAAGTTAGACAGCAGTAAAACATTGGCAAGATGCTAAAAGAGTTGAGAAGTGTCCTGTGTGTTACTGCTGTGGTATGACACTGGGCCTCACACAGGTGCAGCCCACCGTGATCACCTCTGTGTCCAGTCTGAAGTCATACTTGGTCCTCTTCTTCTTCTTCCCCCCTTTGTTTTTGTGTCTCGGGACTCTGCCGTGGGATGGGGAAATTAGAGAGGGCTCAGTATACACAGATGATGCCATAGTATATTAAATCAAAATGGTCTGTGGTGGATGTAACTAAAAATAGAACAGGGAAGAAACAAGCAAATGGTAACTGAAGCCGATCTAATACAATACAGTATTCACATTCAGTTCAATATAATGGATGGAACATCTGTTTAAAATTACAACCCCTCTGTAGTGTTTTCACTTTGTATTCAGTCAGTTGGAGGTCAGTCAGAAAGAAATCTGCCGCCACTGTCTTTGAAATAAATATTTATGTGTGTCTGAGGTTTTTTGTCATGTGTAATGTTCCAAAGAATTTTAGTTTGACGTCTTCAGCTTGTGCAGAGCCTAACCTCAGTGTTTGACAGCAGATGATAAACAACAATTACTTTTTCATGTTCCTACCACTTCAAGCCACTATAAAATTTACACTTTCCAACTGAATTATCAACTATTCATTCCATAATGTACTGTAGGTAATTTAAAAATGCTATTATCTCTATTAACTTCATTGTGTGTGTAGATAAAAGGCCACTTACCTGAATCTACACGTGACTTTTTACTAGTAGGTATACATTTAAAACAAAAACAGCAATACTTTTCATGTTGCGTAGTGTTGTGCCAATGAAGCCTCATGAATCCATTTCTTTATTTTCTGAGCCCACTAGATGGCGCTCTCTGTTCACCAAAGGGCTGAAAGCACACTCCATTAGTTACCATTGCTTGAGCCTTTTTCTTTGAACCAAGATCGCCATCTAGTGGGCTCAGAAAATAAAGTTGATTCATGAAACTCAATCACTGATGTTGTTGAAGTTCTGCTCCAAATTACACTTTACCTTGTTAAGTTGACCAAAGCTAACTCAATAAACGTACTGTTTTTTTTTTTGTTCTTTTTTAACATTTGTAGCTCTTTAACTTATATTAGCAGAAAAAGCCAAAAATGCAAAGACTTTTCCAAAGACTGCAGTGGCTCACCTGTGCAGAACCAGGGCCTGGTAGTAGATAGGTTTGGCCTCCAGGGCTACATCCTCACCTCCCCCCTGCAGGCTGAGGCAGCCGGAGGTCAGGCACTCAGCATGAGAGATCCTCTGGGGCAGCCGAGACGGTACACAGGAGTCTCTGCAGAGGGAGGAAATGTACATTTACAGCTGGGACTCAAGGCTTTAAAAGTTCAAACTGGTACCTGAACAACCAACATGTCAAATGTGTGTTTTTGGCAACAACTGGTTTAAAAGGATGAAAAAAAAAGACCCATCAGACTTCAGTGATGCCCGACCTGTACGTCCACGGTGTCAGAGACATGTTGGCGATCGTGGAGACAGGTGTGCTGAAGATCCGAGTCTGCACCGAGGGATCCAGGATCAGTCTCACTGTCTTCCTGTTCAGTCTGGCTCCCCGCCCCAACTTCAGGGGAACCGCCTGGCTTTTCCTGGCGGCCTGCAGCAGCATGGCCAGGCCCAGGACCAGCACAGCTCTCAACACCTAAACACAACAACACCAGGAAGAGCTGTACCGGTCAAACACACAGCGGCTGAAGGGAATGATGACAAATGAGAGGATGATTTTCACTTAATTATTGATTTCAGGACACTCACAGTCAAACACAAGCTTTCATTTGCTTCACAATGCTCAGACACAGGGTATGAAATTTGGAGCCAGAAGTTAAATAATAAACAAACCTTTCATAAAATGTACATTACACATGTTAAATTATTTCATACACAACATTTTGAAGTAATCTCTTAATCACTGATAACATTACAGGACTCACCAGCAGCATGGTCGCGTCTCCTCGCCTGCAGAGCTCAACTTTTTCAGTGAAGTGCTGCTCTGCTGTCTCTTTATGTCCGCATTCTCTCTGTGTTTATATGCAGACAGACTGTGTTGGTGTGTGTTGGCAATGTGCGCAGTGCATTTCCGCTATGACTGTCACTGATTAAAAAAAAAAACACACATGTTGATCTGTGGATAAGAAAACACATTGTCTGCTTTATGTCCATTCACATCACCATCAGTCTTTACTTCTGTTTGCATTTTTTCATTGCCACAGATTGTGTTTTTACAGTATATGGCCACATACATTTCAAACATAAAAAGAAAAAGCCTTCTTGCACTAAATGAGAATACCATAATGCTGATCTTGTGTAAAAAGATTTTTTTTACTGAGCATTGTTCTTTTTACTTGGCCCCATTTTAACCTCTCATAATGAAGTCAAAGTGCATGAAAAGCAATAATTCCCCAGTGTGAAATGTAAAAGTGTGAAACCTGTTGCATCCTGTCAAAAGGTGTGGAAACTTTTCTTTACCTTTGGCCCTTTTTGAAGTCTCTGTGAAAACAGAAAACGTACTTTAATGGCAAAAAAAACTTCTAGAAAAAAAGCATTGCTGTGAAAATTTTGCAACTCAGGCAGGAAAATGTTCTTTCTCTTACAAACCGAACCCAAAGGGGATTTTGTCAACCCGAACTAAAGTACAACAAATAGCTTTAGCTTAGTGAATCAGGCCTCTAAATGGGACCTGTTACTGATATTATTGTTACATTATCCCTTTGACAAGGGCCTCAGCTCTGGTTTATTTACCCGAGTCATAAAAAACACATTACTAGTAGCGACACCTACACACTGTCAACCCAGTCTAAACAATGTAGGTCAAAGAAATGCTGATGACAATTCTGGTAATAAATACGCATACCTACATTTCAAAGACCAGCCGTGTGATAACATCTTCTCTTCATGCATCATATGAGTAAGGAGCCTGCTAACTGGAACACAGCTGTACTGGATGAATGGTAAAGTAAGGAGAACACTGTAGCGCTGCTATTATATACGTTCCTCAAATACAAAATGAGGGGGTGAATAGATGAGCTGGTGCTCCAGCTGCCCTCTCTGTTGTGTAAAAACATGCCATTTAATTTGGTGATGGGCCAATGCAATGCATCTGCAGTAATACTGATAATAATCACAGTAAACCGATTAACATGAGTGTCAAAATCCCAGTGATCAGTTTTAAAGGTCCACGCCATAATATCCCAACAAGCCCTCCCGCTTATATGACCACGTAACCGTTTCCTAAATCTGCTCCTCTGCCAGTGGCACTAAGGGGATCATAGGTCATCATATTCAAACTTAAAGGCCTCAGGTTGAAACATGTGGTTTTATTTAAGCACAAAACTTCTTGGTTAGGTTTTGGAAAAGCTCATGGTTTGGGTTAGTTTGTTAGTAACTTAAGTTATATATGCAGGTTAACATACAGGTTTATTAGTGATGTAAATAAAAAAAAACAACATTACTATTTGCTTCAAAATATTTTTTTTTCATTATTATTATCAATACTGTATTTTTTCTGTGTTTCCTTATTAGGTTATTTTGGTCCAGACCACACATCATAAACATACATTTCAAAACAGGAAATCTGATGCATTATATAGATACAAAGAAATATAAGAGATACGTTTCCTCCCCAGTCCCTGGACAGTTGAACACTGTAATGTAATGAGTAGAATGGTGCATGTCATTCCCACTTTGCACCTCAAACACCCGTTCCTGCAGGAAGCGGTCTATGTTCCCTCAGCTCTACTTTCTCTGGAATAACCCAAACTCTAACTTTAACCCCCTAACTCTAACAACACGTTATGTACATTAGGGAAGGGCTATCCCTGTGCAGTGGGAATGTAGGCCTCAGACACAGGAACATTTCTTATAAATGAGGGAACCATAGGGATGACCCATTCCTGTACTGTGTAACTGTGATATTGTGCTTCGATCTCCTGGGAAAAGAGGCTCCATGGTACCAACACACCACCAGTTATTTCACTTCAGAAATAACTGAGATGACATCATCAGGGTTCAACCTCCTTTCGGCTCACATTTGACCAAACTAACTAACCTCTTTAGCTGTTAAATGCTGCATCATGTTCACAAGCGAGTGCCTAACTTAGCCTATGTGCAGTTTGGTGCTGAGCATGTATCAGAGTGGGTTTTATCACAGCCTCAAAACAGCTGCTTGCTGTGCATTGGAAACTATGCTAATGAGACTGAGGCATAACAGTAAATATCAAGGCATAATACCAAAACACGCTGAGGCTGAAAAATGCTGACTATGCTCTGTAGAAGTGGGGGAAACTGCAGCGTCGGATTATATTTCTCTGTGGATTTGTTTATGTAAAAATATTGATTACAGCAGCTTTTAAAAAGTCCAGTTCGCTTATGAAGACACATCCATAAGTGGAAAACATTTCAAATGTATTCGTGTCACACAGTTGCCCATTCATCTTACATACAGTAGGCATGTAATACATAATTTTAACCAAAAGAAAGAGAAGTCGCTGCCTGTTTTAGTTTGACTGTGAGTTCAACACACAAATCGAGCACTACCATTTGTTTTTTCCATCTTTTTATATTATTTCTGTAATCTTCTGCCAAAGAACACTTCCTCTGTTCCAATGTATTTCCAGTAAACTGCTCCAACATGCCAGCCGACTTTAGTTCTCACTCAACTCTACAGTCAGTGTTATATAACAGTGGGCTGCTTTATTTCCCAAAGGTGATGTTTGATTGATATAAACTGACAGAGTCAAGTTCAAGATCATTTATTCATACAGCCGCTCATCACAAGCTCTGTGCAAAATACTTTACGTCTGCGTGATCAATAATCAATCACAAGACAGAATGAAAATGTTGCATTATGCAACAAGTAAAAGGGAGGGAAGGAAACTAAGCACAAGACACAGAATATCCAGTTAGAGGGAGAGTCAGCGATGTTGGATCCTTGGAGAAGACATGAAAAGTGTTGTGTGATAAAAGTTGCTGACGGATTCTAACATGATAAAGGTTTATTTATGAGTAATATTCCAGTATTCTGTCATCCGAGCTGGTTTGCCCTGGTGTGAAAATAGGACCATGAGGATGTTAGAGAGAAGCTCAGTTACACTGTAGGAGGAGCGCTCGGCCCTCTTGGTACCCCATAGTTATAAAAAATAATAACTTTTTACGCAACTTCCGTGTCTATGTAACTTCCTTGCTCTGTGAATAACATTTTTTTTTACATTACTGAAGTTTTGTACGTAACTTCCATGGCTCACTTCACCCTCGTAACTACTTCACTTCCGGCATTTACCTACATTTATTTACTTTTTTAACTGTCTAAACTTTTATCATTTTAATTACCACACACTGTACATGTATGTTTAATACAGAGGACATTAATAGAGATCATGGTAATTTCAAGTCATTTTGTGAGATCAGGTTGCCTTAAATAGAGAAAGCATGATGAAAGACCGTTTAGGGTGCCTTTCGGGGAGAGAATGATGCCCTCTAACAGAGAAAATGTGCCTTCTAGTGTTCCCTTAAATGGAAACAATATGATGAAAGGCCCTTTAGTTTGTCCTTCTAGTAGAGAAAACATCATGAAGTACATTCAGGGTGCCTTTCTAGTAGAGGAAATGTGATGAAGTGCCTTCTAGTGTGGCCCTAAAGTTAAGAAGACTCAACGTGGTGCTGTAAAGGCTGAAATATACTACTTTGTATGGGAGGCTCAAACATCAACCACGAATTTTCAGTGCACTTACATCTGTAAACCTCAATGACAGATGTAGTAGATGTTATAGTACAAAATGTTTTTAGCTGCTTCTGATGGACAGTTTTTTTTTTACAAATGTACTGGAAGCTTTTGTTATTCGGGTTCCCAGGATAATATTAGTTATAGGTATAGGTAACCCTAACCCACACAGGATTTTCCTGAAAAGACAATACATTTGAACATGGGCATCAGGAGCTGTCCCCCTACTCAAAAGGACAGTGAAAATGAGTTTGAATGGGGTGCAGCTCTATATTTAGTTAGTAAGTTTCAGTTTCAAAATCTAAAAACCACATCTTACAGACCCCCTCTCCTCTAAAAGGAGTTTATTTGTATGTTTATGTCCTCTAATGAAAACAGAAGTTTTTTTTTAGTTGACCGAAGCCTTTATGATCATTTAGACTTTAACTCAAGCTGGGGGGTGTTCGGTTAAGTGACCTCAGAATTGCGTCTTGGCATCCAGAAAGCTCTAGATTTACTAGTCCATCTTTGCTCCAACCCTCGCCTATGGTCATGACCTTTGGGGTAGTGACTGAAAGAATGAGATCACAGATACAAGCAGCTGAAATGAGGTTCCTCCATAGGTGGGCTCAGCCTTAGACATGGGGTGAGGAGCTCCGATATCCGGAGGGAGCTCGGAGTGTGGTGTGGTGGCTCTATTTCATCTGGTAAAGATGCCTCCCAGATGCCTTCCAGCGAGGTGTTCCGAGCAAATCCAACGTGTATCTTCACATCTATACAAGAAAATAAACATTTTGGTTAATGTATTAATAGCTTTAATTATTAATATTAAGTATTGCTTTAAAAAATAAAGACAAAATGGCATAAGATGTAAGCTTGAAGCTTTTTATTAGCTTATAGTAAGTAACTACGGCTAATCTGCCTGCTGGGTTTCATGAATCAGGGCTTAAATATTTTGTTTCTTCTAAATTGAAACAAAAACCTTTCACCATCCTGCAACCCAGCTGTGAAAGAAAAACTAAACCTGGTCTTAGCTGATGAAGGAGATGCAAGAAGGCTGCAGACTGTAGCCTTTGGTGAGACATGTGATATGAGTCACCCGTGGGTGTTGAGACCTCAAGGCCTTCTGTGTCCTGGATGATGGCGGCAGCGGTTGCAAGCTCCTCATCTTGGGTAAGAGCACGACTTGATCTGGGCCTTATCTTCTGACTGATCAGAGCCACATCTCAGTTAAAGACCCATACTGTACGTCTTCACTGTGTGGGTGTAACGGCGCTGTGTACCCCCACCACCTGAAATATAACCTGAATTAATGACTGAAAGGTATGGGGAGATGAACAGTGAGCGTGTGTGAACTTTGTGGGACTCTGCTCTCACACAAAGCGTTGTCTGGATTCATTTAAAATAAAAATGCTTCTTGTAAACACAGAAGCAGGATGAGGTCTGATCATTTGAGCAGAACTCTTCTGGGAAATCACAAAATTCTTCAGCGTCGCACGTCATTTTTCCAGCAAATTCTATCACTCAAAAGCAAATACAGTCAGGGTCAGTAGCTGGCCGAACCTGGGAGATCACAGATTTCAGCTACACACATTTTCAAGAAGTGTACTAATAAAGAGAAAATGCCAACTATTTAACTAGTTAAAGCATCTTGTTGACCTGTTAGCAGTGTTTAAGAATATCCCTTACTTAAGTAAAAGTACCAATATCACACTGCAGAATTACTCTACTACAAGTTAAAGACCTCAATCCAAAAATGACTGAAGTACAAAAGTATCAACACCAAATGTACCAAAAGTAAAAGTACTCGTTATGCAGAATGGTCCAGTACTTTTTTAACTGTCCAAAGCCAAAATGCTTTTGCATGTTGTTTCCATGGAGATAACAGGATGAAGGGCCCTCAGGGGTTCACTTCCGGTAGAGAAAACACAACTTACTATGTTGCAGCTCACTAGTTAATAGTTAAAGCAAAAACTGTCCACTAGTTACTCTGGTTGGGGTGTTTTTTCACTGGTTAAAAAAGATGAACTATCTAACTAATACAGGCCCAAATGGCTACTAGATAAATTAGTTAACGGCCAGTTCTGGCCTTAGTAGTTAACTGGTGTGGTTCAAGAGTCACAAGTTAGCATGTTAGCAAAAATGTCCATTTGAGGCTTGTTTGGATCATGCTAGTTTACCAGTTATTTTTTAACGGTTTAAGTAGTAAAGGCAAACATTCATTCATTCTGATCCCAGCTGGCATTGGGTGAGAGGTGAGGTAAACCCTGGACAGATCTCCAGACTATCAGAGACCGACAACCATTCACTCCTACATGCAATTTAGAGTCCAAGGCAAAAGGCTGTAACACCACTATTTCACGAATATGGTTCAGATGAACCCAACTTGTATGATAGTGAACATTTAGGCCTGTATTAATAACTTACTAGTGACTCTTTTTCAGTGGTGGAATGTGTAACTAGTAGAAGTTACTCAAGTACTGTATATAATACAATTTGGAGGCACCTGTACTTGATTATTTCCACTTCACTACATTTTGAGGCAAATTATTTACTTTTTACTCCACTACATTTAGCTGATAGCTTTAGCTACTTTTTAGGCCAAGACAACATGAAAAAAATTTATATAAATTTAACTACATAATATATTAGGTAGTTAAATTTAACCAACCTTGACAGGAAAATGCTGCTTACCTAAGTGGTGATATTTGAAATATAAAACTATGTATGGACATTCTGCATAATGAGTAATTTGACTTTTTGACTTTACTTTTAATGCTTGGAGTACATTTTGATGCCGATCCATTTACTTTAGACCACATTACTTTAACTAATGGAGTAATTTCCCAGTGTGGTATTACTACTTTCACTTGAGTAACTCTTTTTAGACCACACTAACTAGTTACTACTAATCTAGGAAACATTTTGATTTTGACTAGTTGCTAGTATCAGGTATAAAGGTAACCCCAGAATATAGAATAAGCAGAAACCAGCCAAAGTAAAAAGGCATTAAGTATCATTGCCAATTCATTTTAGAGCCCAAGTTGTTACCCAAACAATACATTTTATTTTTTTAATACACAACTAATGAATTTCAAAACTTTTCTTTAACTATATACAAATCCAGACATAAGAAGTGTTGTCCTTATGCTGGGGTAGCGATGCTGGTTGGTTTGGTGGTTTCCTCAGATGGAACATTCGGCACCGCAGTGGATCTAAATAAACTGTTTTCAATGATTATCAGTGTTTGGCAAAGCAGATCACTGATCAGGGTCTGTGGAACATTAGACAGCATTTTCAGAAAGAGAGATGAAACAGGATGCATGAATATGAAATATCTTGAGAAAAAAGCCAAACGTGCATTTGAATATAAATCACTGTTTCTTTTAAAGTCCATGTAATGAGTTTCAGAAACAGTCATCTCTCCCCCCGACTCCCTCAGATGAGGAAGATGATGTCATCGGCCACCATGACCTGGTTGTCGTCCTGCATGCGAGTCAAAGCGGCGCGAACCTCCGGCTCCGTGAAGAGAGTCTGCCGCTCCTTGTTGATGTCGTCCATCAGTGTCTTCATCTTGACGGACTGAGCGTGAGCAGACTGGAACACGGCGAACAGGGAGGACTTGAACTCCTTCAGCCTGGTGGAGGAAACAGGTTTGATTACATTTCTCCGTCTAAAATCTCCAAAATAAAACACCTTTTTGAACTGAATTAAGTCTCCTATCCTCTGTCCTAACTTCTAGCAGGTAGAAGCACTGATCATGAAAAACACATTGAACAAAGACGCCGACTGTCTGAAGCAGTCTGACCCACCTCTCTGCAGAGAGCTCAGCGTCTTCAGCCTGTGATGTGGCATCCATGGGCTCCTCGCGCTGGGGTTTGGCTGGTTTTTGGGTGCCGGTCTGAACTATAGAGCAGAAATATACAGAGAATGGTCACAATGCATTATATTACAAAATCCGATTTGCATGTATAATCTCAGTCGAACTAATAACTACAGCTGGTAAAGATTTGTAGTAGAGTAAAAGCATAAAATAACATTCAAATATTGAAATGTAAATGTACTTAATGTAACATTTGCATACACATTTTACTGAAAATTTAAATTATTAATTTCGTTGCATGCCCATATACTTCAATCACACAGTAAATCCTGACCATGATGATGGATGGATGATGGAGTCTTAGTAATTAAAACATATATATTGATAGAAAAGGCTGCTGTTCGTGGATTTTGTCAGTCTTAATAGTGATTTATGCTCAAAGATCGTATGCATGCATACATATTATTTTGCGGATTATCCTTCAAAAGGAAGAGGGGAACAATATGGCTCTTAAAAAATACGATATACAATTAAAAGGTGCAAATAAAAGAAAAAACACTGCATGTTAAAAGGTAGCTGTCCTAAGCAGAGAGGGACTGTAGAGTTGTCTGGAGTGAGTCAGTTAGAAAATGAAAGCAGGCTCCAGCAGAGTGTGAACATGAGGAAAGTGATCTTACTCTCAGGGACGTCCTGCTCCTCCCTGAAGTCGTACGGGCTGTAGGACGGGCTGCCCTGAGAGCCACGGCGCCCCCTGCAGGACACACAGGTTAGTTTCACTCATGATGAGCATTATTTTTGATTCATTTTGTGAGTCAGTGAGTGTTTACCTCTTCCTCGTAGCTTTCTGTGAAGGCTGAGTGGACGCCTCCTCCTCTGCTTCCTCCTCTGAACCGGAGTCCCGCTCCTGTCTCGAACGTTTCTTCTCCTTCTCCAGAACCTGCAGAGGAAAACGGACAACCCAGACACGAGTTCATTCACACGTCACGGATGAAAACTCGCATGACCATTCCCAACTCAGCAGACACAGCGGTACAGACCTTTTTAAAGTACGCAAACTGGACGAGCTCCACGGCCACCTCGGAGTCCTGCAGCTCCACCGCTTTGCTCATGCGGGCCTTGGCGTGTGCGGTGGACAGACGGATCAGAGTCTCCAGCGTACGGGCCGTCACCGGAGAGGTCTGCGGAGGAGAGGGGACGGGGTCAGAGCGAGCTGGAGAGGATCCTTTAAGGATCATTTAACGGTCTGCTCTTAAAGGAACAAAACAAGTTGAATTTCTTTGATAATTTAGTTTACAAAAAATGGAATATGTTTATCCATTTATTTGCCCACAAGTGTCACCAATACTGGAAAAAAATGATTGCTCCACATACTATACACATTCAGCTATTTACAACCTTTCTTGTCCTCTCCTCTCGGTTCTGTCTAAGCAGCCTGCAGCCATGACTCCAAGTGTGGTTATGAGCACAGAAATGTGTGTTGTTTTAGGTAAATTTGCCATTCCCATCTTAGATTTGGTTACTTTTCCTGACAGAAGCCTCAGTGTAATGTTGTCTTTTTTTAGATCATAGTCAGAAACTGTAAAAACAGAAATTGTAGCTGGATTTTCAAATTCCTGGTGGTCCTTAAACAAATCACGAAAAACTTTTCCATCAGGAAAAGTAAACAAACACATTTTATTTAAGCTTAAATAAAGATATTGCATCACAATTACTTTACTTTTATAAACCATTTACAGCAACTACATTCTGCAAAAAACATGACATTCTGCACACCTCAGTACAACTGGGAAGCAGTGGAGTCAGTTTTTGTGGGATTGATTTTGTTGGCACTTGGAATATAGATATTGATTCCCAATTATTGTAACGTGATTTCTCACATTATACTCCTTTTGTGTACATAGAGGGGCGTGTGTGTATGTGTGTGTGTGTGTGCGCTCACCCGGGCGATATCAGCAGCCAGCTGCTCCTGGCTCCTCAGCCTCGAGTACTCTTCTGCGATGTGATTGGCTGCCTCCTCTGTCAGTACGGGTTTCACAGCCTTGGCGATGTGGATGTACTTCCTCATGAACTCCTTGCTTACAATCTTATCCCTGGAACAAGGAGACATTATCATTAACTTATAGTAAAGGATTTTGGTCTGTAAAGGCGAGACTCATGGGTACCTCTAGCAGATTTTCATTCAGGGATCTTGAGGTCAAGGAACCCTTTATGAACGGCTCTGCATAAATAGATATCTTGGCACTTCTAGTTTCATTTGATACATGATGACATGAACAAGGCCTGGTTAGGATCCAGTGAAAGGACGCTAACAAAAACAACATTAGCAGGTGTTTCTATACTGCGTGCGTACTTCTTTTTCTTGCTCCCGTGCAGCAGGTTGTTGTGTTTCTCGTAGACCTGTAGCTCCTCCTGCTCTTCTTCCACTGCGTCCGGGTCGTCTGTAGCCAGGACGTCCACTGTCCCACCCAGAGCCATGGCTACAAAACACACCGAGGGAATAAGCCATTTTAGATACTTCCAGCAGCTATCAGCGTCCTCTGTAACATCTTCCCAAATTCATCGTCTATGGAGCAGTTCTTTATTCTATATTTTTGGACTGTGTACCACCATGAGACAAGCATATATGCATTTTGAAAATGGCTGTAGTTGCCCTTTAAGAAGTCCTGATGCACACACACCTGCTCCCTCCTGCTCACGGGGGTCGCGGTAGCGGTGCATCCTCAGCACGTGGTCGGAGATCTCGCGGTCCTGCTCGGGGTCCATCTGATCCAGCACGATGAACAGGAGGTCGAAACGTGACAGCAGGGAGTCCTGGAGGCCGATGTTCTCCATGGGGGTTTTATACTGGTCGTACTACACAGACAAAAAAAAGGTTTAGAAAAACACGTAGACGGCTGAAGGATCAAACCAGCGGTGACGCGGCGAGTTCCTCACCCGGCCGTAGACGGGGTTAGCGGCTGCCAGCACAGAGCAGCGGGCGTTGAGGCGGGCGTGGATGCCGGCTTTGGCGATGGTGACGCGGCCCTGCTCCATCACCTCGTGGATGGCTGTGCGGTCCATGTCGGACATTTTGTCGAACTCGTCGATGCACACCACGCCGCGGTCGGCCAGCACCATGGCACCCGCCTCCAGACGGCGCTCGCCTTGGGGAGAAAAATAGAGAACGCATGTGTGAGCTACAATTAACGCCAGACGTGTTCATGTGCCAGAGTTCGAGTGTCCTACCGGTCTCCTGGTCGGTGGTCACCGCAGCGGTCAGACCCACTCCAGAGGAGCCTCGCCCGGTGGTGGGGATGGCCCTGGGCGCCGTGTGGAGCACATAACGAAGCAGCTGGGACTTCGCTACTGACGGATCACCTGGGAGAGAAATATCCGACATTAATCACAATCATCCCAAACAAATCGGAGATATTTCAGCACACTGGCAGAGTTTGATGAGCAGAATCAAACGGTGGTACCGATGAGCAGGATGTTGATGTCTCCTCTGATGCGCGAGCCGTTCTCCAGCACCTTCTCCACGCCGCCCAGCAGCATGCACAGGATGGCCTTCTTGATGTACTCGTGGCCGTGGATACTGGGAGCCAGGGAGCGAGACAGCTGATCAAACACATCCTGAGTGAAAACAAAAAGGGGGGATTCATTTTAGGATTCAATCAGCGCGAGATTGTTTTCATCAGCTTGAGCAGGCGAGGCAGAGAGAGTGAAGCCTTACGATGGAGCGAGTCTGGCTGAAGTTACGGATCTTGGCGACATCACCAGCTGAGAAGTTGGGGGACACTTCTTTGCTCATCTGTTTGACGTGGCAGGCTATCATGATGGTCCTGAGGAAAAAAGGGTGGGAAATTAATAACAGACAGAACTTTGAAAATAGGCATCATCTGCAGATTTTCACAAGATTTTCAGATTTCACAAAAACAAAAATAAGGTCAACTTCTTCAGCGAGATATCGTAAGTTCTCTTTCTGAATTAACCTAATTATTATTATTATGTATTGCTTGATTCACTGAATGTCAGAAATCATTGCTCACAATTATATATATATTGTCTGCCCATATCAAACTTAATATCAAATGTAAGAACAAAAAAAGCTGCCAAAATGCATAACCTCAAAATTTATATTTAACACATTTTGTTATCTTGTTGCGTATAACTACATGAGTGGATCACATGATGTTTTTTCAACAGACATTGTTTTTTTCCAGACAGGCTAGATACTTGTTTTGGTGCCAACTGCCCCTCACTGTTAAGACTGATGATTTGACATTATACCTGAATTATACTGCACTAAAGACAGGCTTGAATGCTCCCTACTTCTCTCCATGACTGTGCTGTTTCCATAGAGATGCAGGACTTCTATATTCCAGAGAGGGAAATGTGACAGGAGGAAAACTCTCTGGGGTAGAGAGGGAATAAGATACCAACACCAGCGCTCTTTATCTCACCTGAATGTACCGGAGGTGAATCCTCCCTTCTTGCCAGGCAGACAGCGGTACGTCCCGATCACCTGCACTCTGTCTCCTGGTTTGACCATGTCCACCAGGTCGTTGTCCAGGATGATGTCCACGGAGCGAGGCAGCTGGCCGGCGGGGGCTTTCTCCGGCATCTCCTGCACAGTGATGGTCTGGTGGTCCTTGTAGATGGACAGGCCGAACTCTGTCTCCAGAGGGTTGTTCTCCTCATCCTGTGCAGACGGACAGAAGGTAGGAGAGTGACGTGTGAAAAAGCAGCTTTGAGGCAAACAGGTACGTGTACAAATGTTGTCAGCATAGTGACCTTGGTGGGGTAGATGGCAGTGGAAGGGAAGGCATCCAGCGAGGTCATGTCAGTGTACTTCCTTTCCATCGTCTTCTTGGTTGCCGGGCAGTAGTGGACGCTGCGCACTACTTTAGGACGCACCAGAGAACCTGAACGCAGGAAATTATACACATGCATTTATTACCTTGAGAGGGAAATGTTCACAATCTAAGATTAAATGAAGTGCAAAGTGGTTTAAAAATAACATTAACTCACACTTGGTGATGATGCCCTCCACACACACCATGCTGCCCAGCAGGCGGGAGGTCAGGGTTCTGGGGCTGACGTGCTTGGAGCCGAAGCTGCCCTCCAGAGCGATGAAGAACTCCTCATACTGCTTGGCGTAGGTGGCGTCCACTGAGGCCACCAGGTCCTTCAGAGCCCGCTGGAACGCCAGGAGCTCCTCGAAGGCATTGCTCATCAGTCTGACAGAGACAATAACACAACAAGGCGCACACTTAGTTGTGTGTATATATGTGTATAGATATATTTATTTGCTATTGTTTCTACTGATACAGATGTTGCTGTTATTGCTTGTAGTGAGGGCGCCTGGATGTACTTTTAAGGTGATGCTTTCAATTTTGTGGTACATTATATGATGAAAATAAATATTCTATTCTCACATTCTAATTATGACTTTTACTTACTTTGTCATCATAACCATGAAAAATAACAAACCAGTCAGTCAGTTACTAGTGCAGTGTAAAGCCTGCTACAGAATAGAGCCAGACAGCAATACAAAGTAATTATATTATCACTTTTATGGCAATTCTACATAAATTAGGAGATCAATATGGGATTATGCATTAAAAAGCTAGACAGCTGTTTCAGGTGGTTTGTGACTATATTAACAATGATCCTGATTGAGTTTTTATTGTGAATCAGGGGATTTCATCCCAGTAAAATTAGTATTAGCCTCAAAAATCCCATATAGGTAGCACTGTATTACTAGAACTGCTTACATGTTAGTATAATTAGACATGAGTGGGCATAATTGAGCTTAAGTTAGCAAACAACAGCAAAGAACACTGGTCATAGAGGACCAAGGGAAACTATACAGGGTTAACGTGGATACAGTTCATAAATATACAACACTGAATGAATTATAATGTGTGAGGAGGCCTGAACTCACTGCAAATATGTAACGTTAGCAAAGTTTAGTTCTAAATCCAAAAGGTACCAAACAAGCTATAGAGGGAGAGATGGAAATGGCATCTATCGGTTCCACTGCACGCACAAAGAGCTCCTTCCTTACTTTGCAGCCCGGGCCTCGTTGCGTCTCCTCAGGTCGTTGATGTTGACGATGAGGCGAGCTTTATTCTCACTGATCATGTCCCGGACTTTGCTTTGGTACACCCCCTGGTCTTGCTGCAGAAAACGGGCAGAAGGATTTGGTGATTTTCATTATTAGTCCAAAAGAATTTGATAATATTTCATTGGCCTTGAGGAGAAAGATGCACCAGCTTACTTCGAACTAAACATCATAAACTGGACTAATCGTTTGCACCAAACTTCAGAATAAAATGTAGCGTTTGTAAACAGAAGTCACTCAAATGCCAAAAGCTATATTTCTTGCGAACTAAAGAAATGAATGGTAGCTCTTTTGTTGTGAGCGCATGGTTTCTCATGTAACCGCACAACAAACTATTAAACGGGATAAAAGACAAACTTACATCATCGTCCAGAAAGTCCAGGTAATCCCTCTGGGCCTCTCTCATCTCCCGGTCATCTACGACGTCGGTTGCCATGATAAGCGATTATTTAATAGACTTTAAAATGTTAAAATATTGCACAGAGTTTGGTACGGTGTGGGCTCTGCTGCCGTCAAACTCCACACTGAAGGCTTTTCGCGCCACTGCGTGTCGGCCACAAGTACAGCGTAAGACGCGATTGGTCAACACGGTGATTACGTTTTACATAGTCGGCGGGTAAATGTAAAGCTGTCCAATAGAATCAGCCGGTACACCACAGGACCCCGCCCCCTCAGAGAAGTCGCGCGAAAATGGAGCAGGAAGGGGCGGGCTGTTCAAAAGCAGGAAAAGCCAACCGGGGACAACCCAGCCAAGCAATTATCAGTTTGACCAGGAGATGGCGACATAGAAATAAATTAAATATAGAAACTCAAGGAATAACAGTAAGAAAATCATTTTTGAAAAAAAGAAAGAAAAAACAAGTGAAAGAGTACAATCGAGTACAGTACACAGGATACAGTTGTGTTAAATATATATTGTTAAATTATTTATCAACTGAAGACAGACCACAGCAAAGGTTTATATATAGTCTATATGGAGAGATTAATCTGCAGTCAGAACTGAAAATCTGGATGATGGAAAAACTCAGAGACTGTAATATCAATGTCTTTTCATACACATTACGATTGTACATGGGGGAAAGAAAATTTGTATTTAAATGGCGACTGGTCTTCATGACTTGATTACTACAATATTTGAATGTACAGAGACCTTTGACTGTATATATAAAGCAGAGAGACTTATGTAATTTCACTGTTATAGTTGTTAGTATAGTTGTTTAGTTTGCTAGTTTAAGTCTTCAAACCGTGTTATGATGCTGAATTGAGGCGTTTAAACCACTTTTTAAAGATAAGAGATTCTTTTTATTCATGATTTTGTGTGCACTCCAGGCCAGGAAATATCCATACAACTGCTGTTGGATTGTTTCAATAAGATATGTTTCACTTTTCCATATCATGCACGCCCAGTAGATGGAGACACACTTGCAAAATGCCTCAAGCATTGAAGTTTTCATTGCATTTATTTACTTTCTCCCCATTGTATCAATGTTAGAATGTTTTAACATAATACCAGGACGTATATATATTTAAAAATATATATATAATTTCCAACTGACATATGTGACTCTTTATAATTATAGACAGAAAATACTAAGATATAAGGGTTAACATAAACTTAATATTGAATGCCGGTGTCACAGTTATAGCACCAATTAATATCCAATCTATTATTATCATTTGGTGTGATTTGTCAGCACTGACAATCACTGCACTTTCTGGTCATTGTAACCCCGCCCACAGTCCCAACGCTCCGGTGTGTCAGGTCAGCCGTGTTTTCACCTCCGGCTATCTTTGTGCTTTAACGTGTTCACCTAGAACTCGTTGTATGCGTTCCTTACAGGAAGAGGGGCTGCAGCAGCCTGTAGCCAGACAGCGGCTTGTTTTTCTTCTTACAGACACTCCGGAGGTGCAACAGGTGTGTCGATACAAGCAGGTGAGATGATGATTCTTCCTCTCGGATCGGTTTCCTAAGAATAACAGTACAGTGTGTTACTCAGTTTTTCTAATGATGTCAATAATTTCAAACTCTAAATGTAAAGGTTTATTTTAGCCATGTTGTCAGTGTTAACATATGGATAATGTGTGTGAAGCGCATGTTTTTTTGCACATATGCAGTTTATTTGTCGCAAAATTAAGAAGGATTAAAGTAAAATAGTACTTTAAACTTTATTTTCTTTATGAACTAACTATGCACTGGACCAACAGGACTAACTTGCACAGAGCAGGTCAGCTTTTTCTTGATCCACATTGGCTAGGACTTCAACTTGTCAGTCCAAAACACCCACTGTAACTCCCATCGGTCTTTGAGACAACAACAGAGGGGGAAATGGTCAGGGCGCACGCTTCCAAGCTGAGGAAGGGGTACAGTAGTTTTCAGTTGCAGTCTGTCCTCAGATGGGAGACTGTTTGTCTCCTCGGGTGCTTATTTACCTTGGAAACAACATTGGTTTACATTCCTCTGTCCCTCTGTATGCATGTGTCATAAGAGGAGGATAATGGTTACAGGTTTGACTACATAGCTGCTTTTCTGGTGTCTAAAACTTGTAGAAGAATGTTGTAGTGCTCTGTATTTGTTTTTTACTATGTGGGCTGTTGCTTTGTAAATGTAATGTGACAGAGACTGCAGAGCTCAGGAAATCTGTCAAACTGAAGCATTTAATTGATCTCTCACCAAAGCATATGTTTGATTAACTTTCTTTCCTAATTTTAACCCTCCTTAAATTGATTAAGCTGATTCACTGTGTAGATTAATGCATTCTACAGCCATATACTTGAAAATCTTGTTTGGATCACGTAAAAGCACAGGTTACCGTTAGGTTGTCGTTTTTAATATATTTGAAATAATTAAAGGCATGCTATGCAGGGATTGTTGCTTTCTGTTTGCAACCACAACATTTACACCCTCCCCCCTGACTCAGCAACAATGACAGCAAATTCAAGATTTACTCTCTTTTTGGAGAGAGCTTTGTCTGCTTTTTTGTCGGTGCTGTGTCCGCTATTTTTTCGCAGCTTTGTGCCTCAAGGGTTATGCCCATAAATGTCCTGAACCATAGACGTTATAAAGAATGGACAACACACCTACACTTCCTCCCAATGTATGAAAGTGAAGCCAAAATATCCTAGATACAGTTGCATGTGTCGATGACATCATTTAATTCTGAATCAGCTCAAGCTGCAGGAGTTCCCATCTAAAAACAACCACTTGACCCAATAAGAGCACAACGCAAGCTGTCAATCACAATGTTACATCTGGTTATATAGCATTAAAAAAATGAAAATACCAGAAAAATTAACCCTTGAACAAACAGAAATCAGCGTGATAGGAAATACCTTAAATGACAGAAACCATCTTGGGAAAAATTGTCCAGAATGCAACATATGTAAAGAAAACAGAAAATACAGGCAGAGGCAGGACTCTGTAGATACAGACAGCACAGGACTTAAGTGTGTCACAAGTGATGACTGAGAGGGATTACTTTTGGATTATTCTATGCATTGTTTGCACATGTTTTTTAGGAAATCCTGTATAATATACCTGTAGTATAGGTACAGTGTGGCACCGTCTCATATGAAGTAAACTCTCTTTTGTTTCTTTTTCAGTTGTGTTCTGGAGAGTCCGCCCAGCAGTCCTCTGTGTTACTATGTCGGGCGACATTCTGCAGCGTCTCAGCAGCTCAACCCTGAACATCAAGCACCTCAGCCGCCTGCCACGCTTTTCCAAACTCATCCCATCTTCCCTTCCATCACCCAGCCCCACTGTTGCCGCTTCCGAGGTCCCTGTTCTCTTCCGGGAGCCCTACGTATTGTCGGGCTACCGTCCTGTCCGGCAGCACTGGCGCTGCTACCTCCTCAGCCTCTTCCAGAGACACAATGAATCCCTAAACGTGTGGACACACTTGCTGGCAGGGCCTGTGTTGCTGCTCCGCTGGTGGGCCCACGCAGGCGCCCTGGGGTACACCTTTGATGCCGTTTCTCTACCTCTGAGCCTCTTCCTGGTGTCTTCCCTCACATATCTGTTCTTCAGTGTGGCAGCTCACCTCTTACAGTCTCACTCTGAACATGCACACTACTTCTTCTTCTTCATGGACTATGTGGGTGTGGCTGTGTATCAGTATGGTTGCTCACTTGGCCATTATTTTTACACATCAGAGCCAGCATGGAGAGAAAGCCGCATAGGGCTGCTGTTTCTACCTGGAGCTGCCTTCTTTGGGTGGCTTTCCTGTGCAGGCTGCTGTTTCGCTAAGTCCAGGTATCGACGGCCATATCCAGTGCAGCGTAAAATCTGCCAGCTCATCCCTACCTCTCTAGCCTACATACTGGGCATCAGCCCAGTAGCGCATCGCCTGCTCACCGTTTCCTGGACACAGGAGCCCTCGATGCCCTTCCACGCCCTCCAGATTGCCTCTTTCCTCCTGTCCGCCCTCTTCTTCTCCTGTCCCTTCCCTGAGCGCTTCTTCCCGGGCCATTGTGACTTTGTGGGTCAGGGTCACCAGATCTTCCACGTGTTTCTGTCCCTGTGTACCGTGTTCCAGCTGGAGGCCCTGTTCCAGGATTACAGCAGGCGGAGAAATACAGTGTTGGAGGTATTTGGAGAGAGGCAGCTGTGGTGGGCTTGTGTATCCTTCCCTGTCCTGTTTCTGTGTTGCTTCCTGACGGCACTCATCACAATGAGGCACATGACCAAGCAACTGCAGAGTAAACAAGAGAGAGACAAGTGACAAGTTATTTCAAATGTGTGCATGTGTGTGGGTGTATGTGTGTGTGTGTGAGAGAGAGAGACATGGATTTGGTTTAAATATACCTCATGATATTAATATTATATTAAAATAAAGCCATCTTTGTATGACTTTTTGTTTAACAATCCGCTTGTCTGGGAAAAAATGTGATATGTGTTCTTGAAGTGTTGGAACAATAAAAAATAATGTGAAAGAGCTTCTTGTCTCGTACAATTAACATATCATCTGAAATTTCCAAAGGGTTTAGTCTCTGATTCAACAAAGACATAGTTGGCTCTGTGGACGTCATATTTAATAACTATTGCTCAGACGGGTTTCCACTGCTGATGACAATTCTGAGGAGCATGCTGCCAAAGGACACTGGTTTCAAACATGCATTTCTGTTAGAATAATAAATACACATATTGTAAACATCTGTAGAGAAAATGTATTTTCAAGCTCAATTTACCAACTGTGTATTTAAAGTTACAACCCCAATTCCAAAAAGTTGGGACGCAGTCTAAAATGTAAATAACAACAAAGTGCACTCATTTGCTAATACATTTTGGACATATAGTTAATTGAAAACTGGACAAAGACGACATGTAACATGTTAAAACTGATAGGAACTGAGGACCTTAATAGTTTTGATAGTTTAGTGGTTTCTATATTTGTATTCTATATTTTCAGTTTCATAATGTGCGTTAAACTTTAAATAGATTGTGTTTGTACAGTTTACTATCACATCTACTGTCATCAACCATCACATTCAGTTTCCTCAAGCATTTCAGTGTCAGACACTGGTGTTTGACACAAAGGCCCTCATGGTCAACACTGAAACACACAGTAAAAGAGCCAATCTGGATTATGGTGTTCACTGAAGTGGACTAGCCAGATCGTGGGATTTGGGTGAACAAAGGGGCTAGTTTAATACTGAGGCAGGGGGATAGACTGCATGGAGACAAGTTGGCAGAATGGTCTTCCACATGGGTAAAACCCCTCAGCAGATCAAGTTACAGTAAAGTGTGTGTTTGTGTGCATGTGCACGTGCTTTCCCTTTTATTTCTTTGCCCTCTCAGTCAAACAAAAGAGCCTCAATATGTGGTGAAGGGTTGATCAGTAGGCATCATTCTAGGTCCTTCTCTGTCATCTAAATGTGTTTAAAAAATGAACTATACATTATATTGTTTCAAAATATGAACGATTTTTGAAGTGAGAGCAGGAGAAAGACAGCAAGGCAGAGCACTACACTCAGTCGTCATGGAAACATGAGATAACATCAACAGAATCTAGAGGAATATGGAAAAAGTTGCAAATGACTATTTAGAAAAGGCTATGAATTAAATCAAGGGTATTTGGACAGTAATGTTAAACACAAATTCATCTTGTTAACCTTGTTTGTTGATATGGATGAAACAGGCTATTGTCAGTGTATCTCTATGGTTTTTGTATTTCAGTCCTGTTTAGCTGGTAGCCACTCCTTTTGTTCCCTCAGGATGAGTTTCAGGATGGCTCAGTATCAGTGTGTCAGAGCTAAGGACTCATTTAGAAGGAACAGTTTTCTCACAAAACATTAATGTGCTTTCCTGCACAACTTCTACAGCTCACTAAACATGCAATATGCAATATTTCTCTTTTTCTAATCTGCATGTGTAAAAAAAACAAAAAGTTGTGGTTTCACAAAGGGTTGTGTAGTGGACTACTTCTTGACTGCACTGTCTTGTGTTGTGTTAATTTGATGTTCGTGTAAAAAAAAAAAAAGCCTTTTAGAGGTGTATGCTAAACCAAACACTTTCTATAGATTTAACCTAAACAAATTTGCTCTATGCATAAATTGTAGTGTTTTAGTGGAACAAACAGTCATATTTTCCAGCATGAAACAAGAAGTAGTTATAACTCAAATGTACATTGTCCAGTCCGTCTTCCATACATCCACACATGCTGCTTTATCATTGCTATGTATGGCAATAACTTGCGTGTTCTCTGATGCCACATAGAGGACACAGGAGATGTTACAACATTTGTAATGCATTACAGTTGCACTCTGTGTAGTGTCCAATGCTCAGTGGACAGAATGTGGAAAGAATCAAGTGACCACTCAGAACTGCTTGCAGCTTTAATTGAATGATGAGTTGTTTTGAAAGTAAGCACAAAAAAAGGTAAAACCTGAAATTTTTTTGAGAAAGCCAATGGGTAAAGTGGGTCGATTATTTGAGATAGTGTGAATGAAAACCTGTAGGCCCTGCAGTGTATTAGTGAACCATGTTTTCCATGTCTGTCCAAAAATGTGCAATCAACCCCACCGCTATGTAAATATTGTTTATTACTATTATTGAGCATATTGCACTGTGTGTACATAGTTTTCTCTTACTTACTTATCTATTTGTGTTATTTTATTTTTCTCTCTCTAATTTTATGTACATCTGTTCTTCTATTGTGCTGCCATAACAGTGTAATTTCCCCACTGTGGGATCAATTAAAGTCTGTCTTATCTTATCTTATCTTATCTTATCTTATGTGGTAGCTATAGAAGAGACATTAGACATAAACCCTACATGCACATGCATTTTTCCCAGGTTTAACTCAGCTAGCATCAGGAAGGTTATTATTTTTTTCAATTTGCTCTCAAATTTGTTAGTGTGCTTCATTCCTCTATGAGGCAACTGTGCCTTTAGTATGAAGATACAAATATTTGAAATTGGCCAAGATGCCTGCAGGCTTCCATTCCCCCTGTGGTGAAAATGTGGCTATTGATTTTTGCTTTGTGCCTCTGAGCAAATCTCATACAGATCTCAAAAAGGAACAAATGAAAATTGCTCAGAGCTATAGATTGCCTGATCTGCAGGGCCTCCCAAGATGATTATGACAGAATGGGGCTGTTAAACAAATAATGGGCGTAGGTGTTACTTGGTGTCAGTGTCATTACTAACAAAGAGGTGTGTGTGTGTTAGGAGTGGTGAGGTGTGAGTGAGTAAATGTTGGGCAAAGAAGATGTTTATACCAGAAGTAACATGATTTTCTTTGTGAATTAAAAACATGAAGCAATGACATTAAGTGACATTACTTCAAAAAACATTGTTGGTTTCACACAGGACACAAACACCAGTCTACTGGGTGAAAGCCTTGGGTTTGACATCCATTCCAATTCTCTCTAACAGCAACTTTTCATGCCCCTTTGCTTTCACACTCTTTAACGTCACCTTCTTGCTTGGCGTCGTTCATAATTACTATGGCCACTAGAGGGTGCAGCCAACAACACACATTAATACAGCAGCCCATTGAATGAGCTGATAACAACCTAATGGACCTACTAGTAGGTAGAGTAGGCCCCTACTTGCCTGTACTAATGGAGTGATAACAGCTTATAAATGCCCATTCAACAGTCTAGTTTCTAATAGACTGAACAGGCTCTGTAAATCCCAACAGAAACCAAATAATTTAAATTATTTTATAACTGATGAACAATGTTTTTTGATTGGAAACAGCAGCAGGAAAGTCTCTGAAACCTCTTTGATTGTTTTAATCCACTGTGAATACAGAGTTACGTTATTAGTCTGTTGGCACTGAACGTGGAAATTCCGATGACCAAGCAGTAACAAATTAGACTTGAGGGTTGATAGCATTATCGTGCAGGAGTAGCTAAAAACATGCTGGCATTAAAACACACTACAATTTTACACCATGCAGGGGTACGCCCCACCCACTCCACAGACACACAAAGTGTATCCTGTAGACATGCTGGCATTTCTTTGTGTGTTGACTTTTCTTTGATCAGCTGAAATGTCCTCACTTCTGTGGGTAAACTGCACCTCTGAAGAACGGTAATCCAGTTACGCTGGCCCTAGTCTGCATCCAAACCCGGCTCTGCATCAGAACAAAGATCCTTTTTTTCTGTAATACTTCCCTTGTGAGTATGATTTCAGTAGTTTTAGCCAATCAGCTCTCAGCACAGAGACCAAGTAGGAGAGACAAACGTGTATTGCAACAGCAGTGAATTTTTTAGTGTCTTTTACTGGCTATATATTCTTCTGCAAGCCAACATGCAACAAAAATAAATATTACTGACTTTAGCAAACCATGAAGTTATGTTATAGCTTACTTATTAGCAGAATTAGTGTGTAAAATATCTTTGAGAGAATATGATAGATGAATAACTCATATCTTTGGAATACAACACCACAAAGAAGACTGCATATTTAAAATGTTTAAGGATACGACTATGCACTGGGCTG
>CAFUXE010000185.1:9505-21296 GCA_903364295.1 Serranus cabrilla | reverse complement strand
AGTATAAATTCTAACATTGATTAATTGGGTTTTTCTGTTGATCAACCAACATATATCCAGATTACTGATCCAGGATCTATATAATTTATATTTATGGCTTTAACCTACATTCAAACATTCCGGGAATACGCAGACATCTCAGGTACTGAGGCACTCAAGTTTAGATGTGATTAAGAAATGGCAGAATAACACAATAGGCCGTTTATGGGCTTGTGTCAGCACCTCCTTCCTAACAGACAGGTTGCCAGTGAGTCCCTCCCTAAGTCACCTGCCTGCTGGGAGCCACATAAAGCAAAGGCAGTTGAATGACTGACAGCAGTTGGTGACAGAGCTACAGCAGAGCCGATTAATGTAAGTTTAAATACGTTTTATGAGTTAGTTTTTAGATCATTATGGTTCTGTTTGTTGCTGGATATGTAATATGTTGTATCTTTACTGCTGATCAGAAATCTAGATTGAATCTAATTGGACATTTTTATTCTAAATAATGTCACAATCACTTTTCTGACTTTGCTGACTCCTTTGGCACGATTTTGCCGTTCTTTACAGAACACTAGGACAATGGCTCCGATCGGGACAGTTGACATGTTGGGGTGGTTTTCATCCCCAGAGATAGGCATCATCTCGCTGGTCGTCTTCCTCATCCTCAGTGCCGCTCTCCTCACCCTTTGTATCCAGTGTAAAAGGTGAGGGAAACTTGATGAGTTAAAAATGACTTTTTAGTACTTTGTCTGTATTTCTTGACTTTTCTTTTAGTAAAAAATCAAAGCTTTTGATAATTTGCTTCCCTTATTGCTGTTACTAAAAGGGAGTGAAATAGGTTTAAAACAGTGTCACCTCATGTATGAGTAATGGTGGCTGCCACCCAGTTTTAAAACAAGTCTTCTCCTGTTTGGAGTGGCTGTTCACAATACAGCGGCTGATTCATTTTTTTGTCCCTGAGCTTGCGAGGCATTAATTGCTATTCGTCACTTTTCAGTAGCGCTGAGCAGAGACTCGTTCGACTCGATAGGTGATTTTTGATGAAGGGAGTTGCCCGTTTGACGAGGAGGAAGCAGAGGAGTGCAGTCAGATATCATGTTAAGGCTGAGGTAGTAAAAGCCAAATGGGCTGGGCTTAGATCATTAACTTCAATAGTCTGATGTTAAGTGAGTTCTTTGTGTGTGTCGGCATGTGCATGTCTGTGTGTTTTTACACATCTATGCATGCATTTGTGTATGCACACCCCTTACTGTGGTCCTCATGCCAAACATACCAGTGGCAGTGACACAGAGGAACTGTGAGTCTTATCTTTTGCAGTCTGTTTCTGAACATTCCAGGGCTTGGTTGTCACTCATAGGAATGAAACCGGAATAGGACCGTAGTGATAGACGGGAATCATAACTCATCATTGTTTGTATATTTAAAGGACGGAACACAATGGTGCCAATGTGTGTTGATTGAGTAAAGATGTTGAGCAATGTTGCATGAAAGAATACTTCAGGGAGTGAACTAAGGAATACTTTAAGATGACTTGTGCACTAAAAATGTTGGATATTATGTTTTCATTTGCTGAGGGAGATCCATTATTGTACATGTATTAGCCTTATGCCGGATGTTTTAAGACTTCTGATTCAGCCCCAGTCGAGACAAATCTTGGTTAAGTGACAAGTTTTGCCAAAGCAGGTTTCCAGTTACATCTGAAGTTTTCGTAAAGTAAGTTCAAATTTCATATAAATTCTTATCTTCATGTTAAAATCAAGCCCTTGAAAGTCTGAGTCAAGTCTTAGGTCTTGTCAAATCAAGCACTGAATCAAGTTACCATCCATGTGGAAACGTTCAGTTAGTTCAAGTCTGAAATAATCATTATTATCATATTATTATATTCAGTAAATTTTACAAAGCCTATGACATCTTCTGTACTTAGACCCTCACTTCCAATAAGACAAAACCTTTTAATGGGAAAAATGGGAGACCTTAAAAAGAGCAACTAAGGAGGGATACATCTGTACCAGGACAGGAGACTTGAAACAGAGCTGCAGCAGATCCCGTGTGCACAGAATAACCAGATCAAATGTAGTTTTAAAGAAAGCTCTGCCAAGAAACACAGACTGCATAAACACAACCCGCTGGTTTGTTGACTCAGGTTTTATGGCTGTCACCATATTACCTTACCTGTAGTCTATGTGAACAAGACTTTTTAAAGCAACCACAATTTCACTCTTAAGTGAAAAGCCCACTGTGAAAGGGTCAGAGTTCAAGTCAGACAAAGACAGTGCACCATGGTAGTTCAAGTCAGCCATAAGGTCGCCCCACCATAAAGCATACTGTGCATTATTGTGTATTTATATGTAAATGAGAAACTTTGCTTCATGTCAAGAACCAGATATTATAACTTGTAAATTGAAGATATTGGCTAAAAACTGTCCAACATATTCTAATACCTTAACTTTCAGTCCAATACATTGTTTAGTAAGAGTCCAAACTTGATTTGAGCTTGTAATTACTTATGTAATTAATCACTTTGCTAGTGACAGTTCCTAAAGTTTGAGCGGTTAAATGAGAACTTCAGCCTGGTTTCAGTTGAGCCAGTCAGGTCAAATGAAATCCAACCCCATCCAGGAATGAAAAGGGATTGACTGTATACTGGATTAGTGAATGGTGCGGTGAAGCTGGATAAAAGCGTGTTCAGGGCAGGACGGTGGCTATTATAGACACAAAGACGACATGAAGTGAGGACTGTGACCACCTGCTGTACCTGGGTGTGCCTGAACCAGGATGATAAAGACAATAAGGATACAAACTCGGAAAACGCCAGAGAGAAAACATGTGACAGATGGACAGTGTTTTAAAAGTCTGGAGCCATAAATCAAACCTTCATATATATATAAGACAATGCACCTTTGTCCCCATTCACACACAGCACACACAGATGTGGAATATTATTATAACGCTTAATAACGTCTCATTTTCTTTGTTGTCATCTGCAGGAACACTGGCAATGCATATGACGTGAACGGCACAACGGTATGGACTTTCTCATCTTCCTCTCTCCCACTTTCCAGTTCTTTCCCTCCCTCTCTCTATCAGTCCACTACTAAAGACCTCACTCCATTCATGCAGCGGCATCTTCAGTATCTAAATGTAGTATCTATTGCAGTTCAGTATAGCTGCCAGTTATGAGTGGCTGATGATCAGCAATCAGCCGGAGGATGGTAGAAGCTGTGATACCGTAGCTGCTATTGACCTCATTAGCTTCAAACCATGTAAGCCCATGGGACAAATGAAAATAGATTAGGCCATCAATGGAAAAGTATGTGAAGTTTTGCTCAAAAAGTACTTATCAGGATATTATGACTGCATCATGATCAATCAGTGATAATAGTTTCATATTGTAATGATAAAACCTCATATAAAAATCAGACATAATAATGATGATAAACATGTAGCCACATGTTACACATCTCGGAGATACCAGTCTGAACAAAATAAAAGATAAATGAATAATAATGGTGCTGTAGTTCCCCACGTGGAGAACCAGGCAGGAGAAGAAGATAAGCAATGTGTTGCTGTGGACAGGAGCAGCAGCAAAATGTGTTTAAATGTGCAAGTTAAAGCAATGAAAAAAATACAGTGGACACTTCAAACTGCTGATGATTTTTTTCGGTATCTAAAATACATTCTGTGGCAGTACATCGGTGCTCCTGCCCACTTCTCTAGACTGGAAGTGTGCCATTCACCATCTACTGTAACAAGTCCCTAATAAAACACCAGTAAAAAAAATCTGAATTATTCCTTTGGACTTACGACATGTAGCACTTTATCTTGATTCAGGAAGTTTAGAATACTCCCAATCAGTAAGATAGAGTCTCTTTCTGTGTAATTCACCTCAAAAGTTTGAGGAAACTCTTAAAGCAAAGCTATGCATACCAGGTGCAGTCTGTAGCTTTATATAATTACCTGTCAGACATATAAACATTATGTTCTTATTGTCCCTTTAACCTTTTCTGTGTTTGTCTGGTGCAGATTGACGGAGCAGGAGGACCCAGTGGGACAAAGACAGGTGGAGACACTGGTGAGTTTTCTGTGAAGGGAACCACATTTTTAATCAAATGTTTACATTTCACTTACATCTTCTCATCAACATTTCCAGACGCAGGGACTTCTACATCATGGAGGACCCACCAAATGCCTCCACCCACACTAGAGAGACCTCATGCGCAAACCCACTAATCAGCAAGTCCTCAACACTAACCCTCAACCAAATAACTAACACACCACAAAAAACAGCAGTTCCCAATTTTGAAGGCAAGAGGAAAGATCGTGTTCACCATCCCACTGCACAGAACCCCAAATCTTCCACACTTGACATTGTCCCAAATGGACAGATGGATGTAAAAAGAGAGGAAGGGTCGGAGGGACTGTTTGCCCTGTTCTCTGCCAGCTCGAGCCATCATTCACACGCCATCACTGGATACAACCTACAAGGAAAAACTTATTTTTAAAGTCACTCATGGATTCTGAATTCATCTGAAAAGAACTTTTCATTTATAGTCATTTAAGTCTATTGACTTCTTGATTACTGAATATTTTACATTATGATTTTTAAGAGTTTGGGTTATGTTTTTATCGTTCTTTTCCAGTTCAGGGAGCTGATAAAATTATAACATTTTAATGAAGCTTTTTCCTGAGTAGAATGCAGTGGAAGACAACAGTTTAAAGATATTAACTTTCACTTGTTGACTACAACCCTGTGTCCAGTCTTTATGTTAAGCTAACAGGCAGAGAGCTAGAGCTTTATGTCTAGCAAAATGAAAAAATTGGGTTAATTCTCCTAATCTTGGCAAATAAATGTATTTAATTTAATGTTTTTGCAAGGCATCTTCCAATTACATACTGGGGAGTTTAATATTATGGGATTTATTATTCATACCACTACTGAGAGCCACTGGTTTCCATTCATGCATGAACTAGGGTGTCAAGTGTCTGCTAACCGATTCACACTGTAGTGAAAAATGCAACCAAAACTGTAAAACATAATTGTGTGGTTAGAAAAAGTGGTTGCCAAAAATGTAATATGGGGTTTATTCTATAGGGGAAACAATACACAAAACCACTAGTCCTTTATTCATACTATTTATCTACACTGTTGAGGTCATAGAGTTTTGGGTATGTAGTCTTTGGGTTGACACTGATAAATTGTGAAAAGAAGGGATTTTTTTAACTTTTGGTGAACTTTCATTATCGTTGAATGCATCGACCTTCTGTTTTTACTCTTCTTGTTTCAGTGTTTCTCACAGTGGTGCAGGTAGAGTCCGGCATACCTTTATCGTGAATGTATGGTATTTATGATACATGTGGGCCTGTTTGTCTTGTAAAACAAAGACTGGTTAAAAGCCATCCTTGTCCTTCCTGGTTGATTGTGATGAGATGGGAGTGGCACCTGGGCCGACTGAGAATTCAAAGTGAACCAAAGGTCACAAAGCCTCGGAGCAGGGTGGAGTTGACGTTCTTGTAATGCCAATTGTCAAACCATGCGTTGCCATATTAATCTGCTGAACTGTCCAAATAAAACACACCCAAGTGAGACAAGACTGATGTCAGTGATTCTGCTTCTCTTGCCTCTGTGCATTAAAGTCCCTTTTATTTTAGTGTATGAACAACGTGGCCCCACAGTACATTAACACAAAATGTTATGCTGAAGTGTCGACAGTTTTGGTTATTTCACATGAGAGATTTCTGAATCTGTATCAATGGCAATCAGTTAGCTGGGCAGTTTGAAAAATATGATGTCATGTAGCCTACTTTCTAAACCAATCAGGATTCAGCAACATGCGAATCCAAATCTGATAACAGCTGGTGGGTTGGTCACTGTCACTCAATCTAACCAAACCACACCCACACAGTGCGTATTAAGCAGATTAGCTGAGTTGAAATTGAAATAAATACATGTATTTTTTACCCAGAACTTTCACTTTTCCTGTGTTGTCTTTTTTATTTCATTTTATAGGCCATTTTTGTATATTTAAACCAAATTATCATGACCACAAGTGTTTGGGGTTTTAAAGTAGATTTAGTGCAAAATGTACCGTAATTATGTTCAGAAGCTTTTTGTATTAAAATTATAGCTTCTTAACTAACTTACTTAACTGATCAGCAAGCTAGCCACCACACCATGAAAAGATAGTTCATGCTTAATGTGATTGTTTAAGAAATGCTTTACATTTATGCTGTTAAACCAAAATATGTCATTTTTTTATTTATAGATATAGAAACAAGATGGATGCAATTTTGGAAGTGTGGAAGCATGGATGTACTAAATTAGCTGGATACCAGACCCAAAGATGGCACCTATTCAGTCCAATGAGCACTGCTCATCTAGCACATACATCAAAAAAAGGTTTTGTGGCTTCCAGGTTTACTTGCATCTTTTGCAGCCAACTGAAGATGTTCCCACTCTGTCTGTAAGAGAAAGCTACATAATTTAATTTGTTGCAGTTCGAGGTGTCAACAGTTTTACAGACATCTCTTTTACAATTGTGGTCTATTGGAAAATGCTTTCTGGGCTGCAGCTGGATTTTTTTCCCTGTTGCAAATTTCCAATGGGAAAAATGACTAAAAAGCAGCACCCTACCCAGTTCTTATCATACATCCATGTCTGGATGGTGTTGTTTTTCAGTTTTGGTCGCGTTAAGTTTCCAGTTTCTGCCTGCTACTATCTTAGAATTTGCTAAACACATCTTGCACTGAACAAACAGAAAGGGGACTTATATCTTCTTTTATTTTCATCAGACTCTGAGTAGGATGGCCAACAAGGATATTACCTAAAATGTCAGTGTTTATAATAACATTTTGATTGAGGGTTTAAGTTATACTGTAATTCTATGTTTTTGAATTAAAGGCACAAAAACTACACAAATTTAATGTTTTGGTCTCATTTTACAATGTCTTAATGTGTGATTTATTGAGCTATTAAATAAATCCATCAGGTAAAACCTCACATTTTACACTCAGTGAGTGAAATGCTTTTACGTTTTTTAAGGGCCTCCTTTACAGTTTGTACGGTCTACCTGTCAGATTCAAAAAAATTAAGAATGCAAAGAAAACTTGATTGACCCAGGAGTATATCATCCTCTCAGCTGGCCTGAAAGCTGGAAAAGTTCCAAAATTGGTCGGCCTATAGTATGTATTATCTTATAGAAGCATCAATATGAATATATGAATATGAATGACAAAACAGTTAGAGTAAGTGCTGCCAAACCACAATATCTTTTTTATTATTATAATTATTTCTACATGCTAATTAAATGAGAAACAAAAAGGAAGCTGCTTTTAGAGCATTTGGTTGGTGTTGGTGTTGTTTTTAATTGTTTGTTGTAGTTAAACTAGCTGTTTTCACCTGCTACCAGCTCAGAGTTTAAGCTAAGCTAGGCTAAACACATCTTGTACTGGACGCACAGAGATGGAACTCTTCTCGTCAAACTCTGGGTAAGTGAGCAAAAAGTACAATTTTACAAAATGAGTGTCACTTTCAAAAACCTTTGAGTTAGGTATTTATATGTATTGGACATTTACATGTCTTGTAAAGGCTATTACTGCTTCTAGCTAGCTAGTTGGGGATTTACAGTATATCAAGATATACTGCATGCTTAAACATATACTTATGCATGTATTAGGTACACTTATTACATGTTCTTAACATGAACATTCTATATGCTAATAAGGACAGAATGGAGGTTATGACATCATTGTTTTGTCATAATCAACCCATTCTAGAACAGTTCTATTCTAAAGTGCCGGGTACATTCACACCAGATTCAACAAACAGTTCAGGAGTTTTAAGGTTAACGGCAAGTTTGAAAAACTGATCAAAACACTGTTCAAGATGTTTGGACTGCGCGGTTTTCGACCAAAGGTTTGTTTCACAGATGATCGACACATTTTTCTGTATTCTTCACTATTCATGCGACTTTGTAAACTGAAAAACTTTTCTCTTGTCAAAAAACCTGGAGATATTTTCCGTGAGCCTGCATCAGCTATTAAGACATATTGGTTTTCCTCTTTTCTGTCAATATTCAACTTAATTTTCTTTATTATTTTTGCTTATTTTGCTTTTCACTCAACAGAAGGAGAAGACTGATCCCAAAAATGATGTGGGAACTAAAGAAAGGTAAGAAAATCATCCTGAAGTCATTTGTTATGATGTTTTATCTTCATCCATTTAGTTTAGTGAATGACTTTACTTAAACCTGACCCCTCCAAAAGGTCACAAGATAAACCGGATCTGTCTTAAGATGATTAATGGCAAAAGAAAAACAACAACATTGTTCTGCAAAATAAATGTAATTCCATTATTTTTTGACTAACCGTGTTTCTCTCTATCACCAGTGACACCAACTTAACGGTTCAATCCACAGAGTCGAATCAGTCGACCAAGAAGACCTGTTGGTGGCGTCAACTATTCAAATGCTGCAAGGTGTGTTTGACAGAAAGGGCCGCAACTCACCATTAACCAGATAGTTACCAGTCCAGTACAAACTCATACTTATGCTGTTTCCTTTCATTATTTCATCTTGAGTTTTGTTTTTCCTCCAACAGAGAAGAAGTCGAGTTTCTCCGTCTTCTGCTGCCACCGAAGGACAGAAGACTTCTCAGAGGAGGTAATGACACTTATTTGATGCTGCTTTCACTGTCTGTGGGAACAAAGAAAAGTACCTTTGTGTCACTTATTGTGTGCCAACGAAAAAAGCAACAAACACTAAATGTCAGTCTGTTATTTTTCATTCCAGCAGCAATTGTGACACTCTTAAAGAGACGAATGAGCAGCAAAATTCCAGCTCATCTTCTCACCAGGACGAGGTGGAGCAGGTCCTGGCAGATGTGGAGGATTCCTGCTCACTCTACAACAGGCAATCGGACATTTTTCAAGACGACATGTCATTGCTTGAGTTGCCCGACTACAACATCCCGACGGAGCAGGACATCATCGAGGTGCTGCCCAAAGAGGAAACTGACAGGTGAGTTAAAAACGACCTCCTCGACTACTAATAATGAATAATAATCCAAATAAGTATCTTAGTTTAGAGCTATGAAGACAAAACAAAACAATAAAACAAACTCTCAATGACAATTAATTTTTTCTTCCAGTTGTAGTCAAACATCAGAAGAGACGACAGAGCGTCAGACATGGAGCTCGTTCTCTCCCCAGGACATGGAGGTGCAGTCCGTCTCAGATGACGACGACTTCCTGGCAGAGCAGGCCATGATCGAGGCTCTGATCGAGGAAGAGGCCAGAGGAAGAGTCAACAGGTCAGTGACTTTAAAAGCTCTGAGTTCTCACAGCCTCTCGTCACATTTACTGAACGTGTGTTTGTGTTTTTCTCTGTAGCTCCCCAAGAAATGTCGTCAATTTCAGTAGTGGAGAAGAGGAAAGCAGCTTCGGGTGAGTACATCTGCACTACAACTGAAGACTCAAGACATGCATGATCAACCATGAGCTCCAGCTTGTGATTGGTCAGTGAAGAAGTGACGATGTTGATGTTTGACTTGTTGTGTTTGTGTGTCAGGCTTCCAAACATCGGGATGAGCTGCTATATGAACTCCTGCCTGCAGAGTCTCCTGACGCTCGACAACTTCGTCAGGGACATCAGCTGCCAAGAGCGGGTCTGGAGTTCAGCCCCTGAGGCCCAACTGCTGAGGTACACACACACACACTCATGTCACCATCAGATTTTTCCACAAACCCGAAGAACAAAATAGAATCTGAGATCTAACTCTTCTGTTTCACTCTGCGCAGAAGCTTCTTGGCGATCAGAGACGTCCACTCCTCCACCTCCCCCGACAGTAAAAGACGCCTCCTGCACTCATTAAAGGAGGTGGTCTCAGTCCAGGCGCCTGAGTTCAGAGACTGTCAGCAAAAAGTGAGTCAGCTGCTCTGATGTTCCGTTATTTCACTTCCTGCTGATAGTTTCTCCTCTGTGTATAAACCCCTCTGTGTGTTTCTGTGTGTTCAGGACGCTCACGAGTTCCTGACCACGGTCCTGGACCAGATGAGGTGTCTGTCCCCTGTGCTGCAGCACATCGCAGCCAGCAACGGCAGCAGATACACCTGCCCTGTGGAGAATCACCTGATGTTCAAACTGGAGAACACCAGGACATGCAGGAGGTAAACCCATACAGAAATCATTGTCCTCTAATAACCTGGTCTAGAAGTGCCCCTGGTCTGGTCCAGCAGGAGGACTTGGCTGGACCTCTGTGCGTGGCTATATTTTTTACATGTGTTGTTCCTTTAATGTGCAGGTGTGGGGCCCAGTCTAAAAGACATGAGGTGTTTAACAACCTGTCTCTGGATCTGTTTCCTGGAGGCTCTGTGGAAGAGATGCTCCAGGAGTACCTGAAGGTAAGCTCCACACACACACACACAGGCTGTTTCTTAGCACTTCACTGGTTTATAACACAGCCTGGTGTCTCTGTTCTGCAGGAGACAGAGTTGGAGTACAGATGTGAGTGTGGAGGGGAAACATCTGGACAGAGGTTGGCCTTCGACACCCTGCCAAGGTGAGTGACATCATATCTGTTATAAATGATCAAACACCTGAGTGGTTCCCAGACTGGGCTTCACTGTCCTCAGTAGATCTTTGAATTTCTTATCAGCGTAACAAAATGTCAAACAGAGAAACATTTCTAACCGTCTTTCTTTGTTCTTCTACAGAGTGCTCATCTTGCACCTGAAGCGCTTCTGCTTCACCTCCACCTATCAGATGGTGAAGCTGCTTGACCCCGTCGTGCTGGACAGGGACCTGGTGGTGTCCTCCAAACTGGTAAAGACAAACTAAACTCACCTGAGAACAAACACAAGCATCAGGTTGATGTCAAAGTACATTTGTGCTGTTGTTGTTTTGTGTTTGTGTGAAGCTAACTCTGATAAACTGTGTTCCTTCTCAGAGCGGCGGCTGCTACAGTCTGGTCAGCGCAGTCAGCCATCTCGGCGACAGTGGAGCATCGGGTAAGATAATCACACACTGACACTGAACCTTCAGACTTTTATGAACAACTTAACTTTTTCTAATACAGACTTGATGTCTGTAGATACAAAAGCTTTAATGACTGTGACAAACCTACATCACCTCCACTGCATCTTAAAGTGTCAATAACGATCTCTCTCCTGTTAGGACACTACGTCAGTGACGGCGTCCACCCAGACGACTGTCCGGACGACCCATCTGACCGCTGGCTCACCTACAATGACTCGGAGGTCACGGAAACGACAGGTGCGGCCGTGTGTGAGCAGCTGGGGAAATCTGCCTACATCCTGGTCTACAAGAGACACGTAAGACGACAACAACCTTCACTGAGGTCCAGAAGAAGAAAGGCTGCTTTATTCCCACCACAGTGTATTTAATGGGAGTGTTTTCTCTGTATTTTCAGGTGTAGGACATGAGGGATGAGGAGGGTGGACGCTCCAGGGGACCTCCAGCCTTGTTCCTGCCAAGGTTTCTACCACCAGAGGGAGTTTTTCTTTGCCACTTTGTGTGTCTGTGTATATATAAATAAATAAACAAAACATCCTCTTAAAAAAGTGACTTGAAAGAAAATCCATAAAAGAAATGCGTAGGTGGGAATATGTATTTTCTTATTTTCAGATGTAGCGATTAATAAAAGGCTACAATTGTTGGAGTTTTTTTTTTCAGAAACCGTATGTACCCAAAAGGCACCTGTCTCAAAGAATCATGAAATGTTCTGTACACTGTTTACTTGGTAACTCAAACTATGATAAAATCATTATCATGTTTATTATATCAATCACAGGTCA
>CAFUXE010000184.1:1314772-1341737 GCA_903364295.1 Serranus cabrilla | reverse complement strand
CATCACCTCATCTTCCAGGGTCGAATAATGTGACATCTATACTATGTAGGTGCTTCTTTTACTTTTTGGACAATCAATTTAAAGCAGTTCCATCTAAACAGATGACTTTTGGTTCTGTTCCTCAAACTAACATTTAATTGTTATGGCATGTTTAATAAGCTAGCTGCAGCTTTGATCTACACTAATATATATTTTTGTAATTGGTCTACACCAGTGTATAGCACATCCTACAGCATTTTGACTTGACAATAATCATACCACCTCTTCAGTTTGTCAGATACAAGATTTACTCAGTGCACATTTTGACCTGTGACAACAGTAAAAGCACAGCTGTAATTAAATGGATGGCTGACCTTAATTTTGGCTTCGTTTTAGGGTCCTGGTGTTGTGCATACATATTAGTGCAAAGTCATGCTGTTACTGAAAGATTTCAAACTATAACACTTATCCTTAAACAAAACTCTCTTAAAGCAGGTCTGCAGTAGGTTTAACTCAAAACTCAGACACAGTGATCCACAGTGGCATTGATGTGACTTCTACAGTAGCTGGTCTAGACTAAATCACATGTGCAGGTTTTTTTAAAAGGTTTAAATCATCCAAAACCTTCAACCGCAAATAAGGTAAAAACAGAGCACCAGCCCTGTCTGGTACAGACTGCTCTGCCTTGTATAATTTATCTAGTGGCACTCTTTAGCCTGCATACATGAGAAGGTTGAAATCACTTTTTGAGAACAAAACCAACTCCTCTGAAATGTATATTTAATTTTGATTGTCACTTTGAACATAATCAACACTATGAACATTTCAGACCATGTTATCTGAACATAAGAATTTATTATCAATATAACAGCAAACTGAAGGCCAGGTATTGACTAAGGCGTGGGTTAATGTGAGGTACTGTGCAGCAACAGGACACAAATATTTTTATTGCTGGCAAGGATCCAACAACAATCTCAACATGGGAGTCCAGGCAGACCAACACACAAACAAGGCTTTGTCAAAGAGCAGCAGCATATAATGGATCAAGCTCCACTCCGGTCAGTCCATCCATTTCTTCAACACTGAGTCACTCGGGAAAGTTAATGAGGTTAGCTTAATGAGCACAGCTACTCCACGAAAATGCTTGTGAATAACCTTTTCTATAGTTCTTGATTAAAAGAAAACAAGAAAAACAAACAAACAACATAACAGATCTCTATTGTCCAAGCAGGTAACAGCTTCTTCATAAATGGATGAGACAATGTGACGATTGCAGCAGCATGCCTTAAGAGTGAGCAGCAATGTTGTCATCCAACAATATGGGCTGTATACTGTGCCTCAGATTAGAAGACAAACAATCTACAAACACTACAGTTAATACACAGAGCCGGGCAATCATAAAGCAGGAAGTGACTGCCCATAAAATTTGGCAGAACTATTTACACTGAACTGAAATCAATAGGAAAAAAAGGAGCTAAGACATTGAGCTGTTGCTTTAAGAATGTCCTCCCCAAAAACATGACCCCATGTATCGTTTTTTCAACACATTATGACCCATATTTACATTTGTAGTTCGTAGCTGTAGTAAATATGATTAACGCAAAGGCGGAAGTAACGAATGTGAAAGCAAAGGGGAAAACAATAGTATAAAGCGCCAAAAGGTGCCTTTAGGGAGGGCACAGGTTGGATTGATCAATAAAATATAGGACTTTGACCCAAGACACCGGCGTCTGTGTCAAACGGCCTTTTCAAGCCGTGATTTGTGTTGTACATTGTATATACTTTGTTTACAAATTGTTTACAAATTGTATATTTCTTTATTTAACTCTATACTTTATTTATTGTATTCCTTCCTGTCACTTTATTTCGCACTGGAGTCTCTGTAACGAAACAATTTCCCCTTGGGGATTATTAAAGTATTTCTGATTCTGATTCTGATTTCTGATTCTGATATTTAGGCCTCTGTGATGTTTCGCCTTCAATCTGAACGTCCTGGTGCATAATGGGGGGGACCAAGTGATCCTGGCTCTGTGCCGCCTTCAGAGGTAGTAACAGAGGCATTAAATTGGTGACCAACACCAGGGTAATAAGAAAGGATCAGAAACACCTCTCACTTAGTCGGACAGTAGTGGGATAATGTTCAGCAACATGCAGAACAACTTTGTTTCTCTTTGAATCCCTACAGTGAGAAACAGCACAATGTGCAGCTCGTCGGCCATCATTGTTTTGGTCGCACTCGCCGCTGCGTTCGCTTATCGTACACTTACTGCTGCTGCTCTGGTACACAACACTACTGTCTCCTCCCACTTTGTTCCGCTATGCAGGAGTGAAATTTAAATAGAAGACAATATTGCGTCGTTGCGGAGTATGAATGTTCCTAGGAGCATGACTATTAGCATCACTTTACTGTGTTTCAAGTCTTTATGACTCCAATGTAACGAACTCACTTCTGGCACTTTCTTATGCCTAATTCTCAGAAAACTACAGCTGTTTCACAACGGCAACAGTTGCCAATCTGCTGCAACTGGTAAGGGCACGATTTCCTGAAACACTCCTGTGGGTCATATTTGAGGGTATGAACAAATTACATATGAGGTTGCATTGTTTGGTGGACTTGTTGGTTTCTTTCCTGCTGTACAACTAAACATTTATTTCAGCATCTTTCATGCCTGAACTTTAAAGCTTTAAATGGTGAAGAGATCTTGGTTGACACCCTCCTCCAGGACACAAGTGTTGGGTTTGGAGATGTTAACAGCAAACTGTGATTGTCTGGAATACTTGATTCCACTTCAGATCTCGAAGAGTGCATTTAAGGCTGTCCCCAGATTACTGATTAATACACCACTTGGCATTGTGAGGTTTGGCTATAATGTATAATTTATATTACAGCCAGCTGTAGTTAGATGGAACAGTCATCAGTACTGCAGGTTTGACCAATTTGTGGCAAAAAAAATGAACCATCCTTCATGGTTAGGAATCACACTATGGGAACCGAATTTATCCGATGCATGTTTCTTCTGCTTAATCCTAATTTTTGTACCTAACTCCCGGTGATATTTTGACACATGTGACATTCTCCGTTTCTACAGGATCTGTACCAAACTTCATGTCATTCGGCTATAATTTATGACATATTGTGCTCTGGACCAAAGCAGCTTGATGGACTGATGGCATTATTAATGGGACTTAGAAATCTGTTTCTCTGGTGACAGCCTCAATTGGAATCCTTTGAGTCTTTATGTTAATCAGTACATTATGAGCACATGACCAAAAATTCAAAGTGCAGACTTTTAATAGCTCTCTGTCCCTGTGTGAACAATTAGTGAAATGAAAATAGTGTAAATGCAGTGCTTGTCCATGTCTTTTAAACACTTCATCACAAAGAGGAGAGTTCAGCAAAGACTTTCCAAATGTTAACACATATTCTTTCCAGCTCCACTACTCAGTGCAGCATGGTCTATTACAGCAAAACAAAACAACATAATACAATAAGTTAATAAGCATAATCCACTTCACATTATGCACAAATATCATGCATATGTTGCCACATTATTATTTTTACTTATCCAATCCGGTATTAAAATAACACATAGATATAAAAATCCAATACATAAACACTGTCATACGTATTAAAATAAACACTCTGTACAAAAATGATGCCATATATTTTTTTTCCACGTATAACAGAATAGGGAAAAAGTACAAAAATAAATATCCTATGTACAATCACACAAGCCATTCCAAAGTTATCGTCACTGCAAGGAGAAAGCAAAAGGCAACATGTCAAACGTTAGTTCAAACAGGGTTCAAGGTGAAGTTAGCACACAAGTATGTGAGCTGCTACAGTGATGAGCAACAACAAACAACGTGTCAAACTCTCCAACTTACTTTATTCCAACATCCTGGTACAGGTAAGCCATCGTCACCCTGCACAAAGAATAACAAGATATTAATTGAAAAATAACGTACACGCAGAGATTAGCAACAATACCATGCCGGAAGCAACAACGCATACAAAAGCAGCTAACAGTTTTAAATAAAGGTAGTCATTCAGTCATTCAGTTTTCTCTTTATATTGTATCAAAATGCTTAGAGTTATTACTTTGGCAATCTAGGTTCTGGAAGTAAAAGTTCTATTTCTGCATATGTGTAACAGGTCAGTGCCTGAGTCCAAATTTCCCAGTTAAAATATATTTCTGTCATGTGCTAATGGCTTCATTTTTTTTTTATCTATACATAAATTCGAATCAAGATCTTGGAGAAGGTGACTGAATTTAGTCCATAAATCTGTTTCTCACAAGAACTGGTAACATTATAAAACATTTGTGACAGACAACATTGCTGAAAGTCAGTGTTGGGGGTAACGAGTTAGAGCACTCTGATTACTTTTCTGTTGTTACTTGTTTTGTCTTATCAAGTAATTAGTAAGTTGTTTCTATGTTAAGGCCGTTTTCGTGAATAGTGTTCATTAATGTAATCCTCGCCTTCAACTAATACGCTAGACTTGTTTCGTGTACCATTATCAGTAAAGGAGGCAGAGGAGCAGCTAAACACCGAGCAGGAGAGAGAGAAGCTATTGTTAGCTGCTTAGCTAACAGAACTAAATAATGTATAAACAGATGAGTTTACTGATAGTGTCTACAAGAAGGAGAGAGATATAAGTACTGAAGCAGAACTAGCCTAGGTGTGAACAAAGCAGAGTTAACTGTATTTAATGATGTGCACTTTAAATTGTGGCAGATAAGAAACATGTTTTGGTAGTTTTTGGAGTTGGTAGTTTGGGTATTTCTTAAATTAGAACTGACAACACACCAAACATCATTTTTAAAAAGCATTTAAATAGGTAACTTTGAAAATACTCTATTTGTTACTTTCAATATAAAGCAACTTAGTAATGCAAGTAGTTACTATTTTAGGGGTGTAACTTATTATAGTAACTAGTTAATCTTAAAGGTCCCCAATACTTCTGACAGCAAGATGCTTCTTATCAAAACTATAAAGCAATAGCTGAAGCATCTTCTGAACACGGGATGTTTTAGCAGAAGCTATGCAAGCAGGTTATTAAAACCGCAAACCCTTTTTTTGTCCATTTGTCCATTGTTCACATCATCATTTCGTTTTTATTTGTTGAAAAAATCCAACACATTTTGCCATAGTTCATTTACTTTTAATTACATATTTGTCAACAAATATTTTTTTGGCAAGTTTTCATAGACAACATTAACAGTGCGTAATATTTCCAAAAAGGATACAAAATATTTATATAAACCCCATGACTACATCAGGTTAGATTAGATTCCTTTTGAGATTTTGGGTCATTTTGAATTGATGAATGTGGTGACTATGGTACCGTGTTTTACCGTGGCAAAGTCATATATAAATTGGCTACAGGCCTAAAATGAGCCTAATGATTTCACGTACATTCCAACTATCCAGTTATACGTAAATATTCCTTTGTTAAGTAACATAAAGGAGATCCTTAAAATAAGTTAAAATGACTTCCAGAACCAGCAGAGCCACATATTTCACAACTCTGTACTTCTTTTTAAACAGTTGAGTACAAATACAATCAACAAATGAGACCATGACCAAAAAGATTAGCAGTCTCCATATTTAAATATCTTGAAATTCTCAGATGGACGTCCTGTGCTTGATTAACAGTTACTGCAAAAGGCCAATTGTTAAATGAATATCAAATGGTGCCTTCACATGACATTTTAAGAGGCACCAACAGTCAGTAACAAGCTGTCAGTTTTGTATTGAGACTACCAGTATTTTGTGACATGATTTCATTTCTTTCTGTAATTATGCTGAGGATCCACAAATACATTTACAAAGACGTGTTGACTCGTAAGACAAAGCCTTACCTGTGAAGATGAAATTCAGAACTTAAAGCGTCCGATATTATTGATACCTTTCTCCATTATCTTATTCATGAACCAAGATCAAGATTCATTTCAAAAACAAATATAACAACCTAGAATTATTTAGCCTTGCAAAACCAGCCTACATCTTGCAAACCTAGTTTTATCAATGAATTTGGAGATGTCCTGAGAATTGACTTGACCAAAACTCCTCCCACTCGTGAACAAGTGTTTCTTCTTTTTTCCTGTTTGTGATATGATTCCACATCTGGTTTACAAATCACGTTCCACAGCAGTGCCAGTATAATACCTGGAAACTTGCATTTTATATCACCTTCTGAGCAGTGTCCGATTTAATTCTACTCATTCCCAAATCAGGATGACAACAGTGGAGAAATTACATTTCAGGCTGGCTTTGTAGGGCTAAAGTCTACACAGGGCATTAAAGAAAGTGATGCAATGACGCTTTACATATTGGCTTGATTTGACCAAGTAGTTCCACAGTGCTTTTCTCTACCTGTGGTATTCTGATGCTTTGAAGATGGGGAAAAAAAAAGGGTGCTGCATGCAAGAGATGGTGTAAATACAACGAAATCTGAAGAAAGGCTAGTATGCTTCTACAACAATTTCCAGGCTTTAAGTTTAAGACACAGGTTTCTAATGTTATCACGTGACTGGATAGGCGTTATCAGCGGTTATCATTCCCATAAGTATGGGCAAGTAGGGGCCTGCTCTCCCATTTAGTAGACATTGCTTCAAATATTATCGTTGACTTTTGTTTTCACATGGGACACATGGTCTTCTGTGTGAAAGTCCTGGGTTTGTTTGACCCATCCACCTCCACCCTTTCCCCTTAGCTTTTCACCCAGTAATGGGTAATGCCACTTTGGCCTTGGAGGTGGTTCCTAATTAGTACAATGGGTAGAGGGCGCAGCCAACTCCCCATGTCAGTATAACAGGCTATTGAATGGGCTAACATCCTACTAGACCTACTCGAAGGTGGAGAAGGTCCCTCCTCGCCCATAATTATAAGAATGATAAATGCTCGTTCAATCGTTTGATGACATCCGAATCACATGATTTAAGATTATATCTGGTTATTTAATTAGTGAAATGAGTCACAATCATTGATCTAGGGAGTTTTACAAGTTGTGAGTTAAATGAGTATTTGTTTTCAGAGAGAAAGGCTTGATCATGTTAGCTCTACAGAAGGTCAGATGGAAAGGATTTATTACTAGATGAGTCAACAGCAATAGGGAGATTTAACATCCATTCAAACATGCATGTTTTTGTGAATTTATAGTGCAACATTTGAGTGGCCATGGTCATGTGGTTAGGGACAGCTAAAGGCATGCTGGGGAACATGAAGGGAAAGAAAGAGCACCATACCACAGGGCAAGGGGCATCCAGCCCGTCCAGGCCTGGCAAGCCCGGTTCACCTTTCTCCCCTTTAAAGCCTCGGAAACCCTGTTTGTGAAATCAACCATTTAAAAACCAGTTTTGCAGCTCATGTGTGGAGCGTTGTTTTCCACTACTGGACGTCGAGAAGACCTGTACGTCTGTCCACTGGGTGACTGGATGCAGGTTTCCTAAACATGCAGGCAACCTGGGACTGACAGGAACTGTGCTTACTGAGATGATTTTGAAAGGATTAAAAAGCGTTCTGATGCATAATTTGAGGCCAAATTGTGTCTTTAATAACAAAACAGCAAACGTTTTCTATGGGAATAGGTTTGATCTCCAGTTCAAACAGCTTTCTGGCTTTTGCAGAAATCTATTAATACTATTAATTTGTTATCTGTCAATACTTATCAACAGTGGCTGCCAGTTCCTGTCTGTCTTATTCCTGGAAAAAAGAGGTTCCTCAGGAAAAGTTGTGGTCTGTGGTCCATCCAGGTCATGTTTCACCTGTACACTGTAACCTTTTATGAAACTTTTTTAAATGGATCAAACATCAAATTTCAGGTCTCATCAATCCAATCACCATCCATCTCTGACAGGCTGGACTGGACACTTGGACCAAACCCTCCCTGAGGTTGATGAGATCCACAGAAAGCAAGAGGCAAAAGGAAGCTTACCACTGAATACAAGTTTTCTAAAACTGAAGATCTGTGCGATCATGTTTGTATTCAGAACTAGTGGACCTTCTTGTTGCCCCTTGGTTACACATTAGACTACTGACATACCAACGGACAGGGGGCATCTAATCCAGGTGCTCCTTGGTCTCCCTTATCCCCTTTGGCCCCCCTGTTTCCTTTCTTGCCCCTCTCTCCCTGCAAACAACAGCGTATTAAAAAAGACAAACTTTAGTCCTCCGTCATTAAGCCACACATGAAGCAAATGTTTTTTGTAAGATTTCATGTGCCAGGTATTCTTACATGTAATTTGTACAAAATGAGAAAAAGTTATCTTAATTCACTAATGTGTCTGGTGTGCCTTTTGTTCTTTACAAAAGACAATATGACTTTGAAATGCACATTTAGACGGAAGGGGAGGGAAGCAAAGGGAGTTAGGGGAAAGTTATTAGAGCCAGTGTAGTTGGTGAGCAGGTTTCAGCTTTTTTGCAGGGATACCTACAAGCTACAGAATTAGTCGGTTTTGGACAGCCTGATCTCACAAAATTTCACAGAATTTCGAGAAAAAATGCCAATAAAGTCAACGGGGATCCTTTTTCGTGCTGGGCTCACATACTCCTTGGTTTAACAACATAACTCTCTGATGTAGTAGTAATGACTGAACAAACTGCTTACTTTCACCCAGGAGAACGGAGTTCGTGTCCCGTGTGACTTTTACGTAACATTTGTAACTTCGGTAACCACAGTTTGTGAATTATGTCTTTTTATGTTTTTTTACGTAACTTCCATGGCTCACTTCACCCTTGTAACTACCTCAATTTTGTCATTTCCAGAATATTTATATCATTTTCAAACTGTCTCTTTTAAGGCCTTACCAGGGAGTTTTTTGCGCTTAACCTATGTCAGTGGTTTTGTAGCCTAAATTAACCAAAACAGCAGCCTTTTTTACAACCATGAACCATACGTGTATGTATAATGACATGTGTGCTATTCTTAAGATGCTCTGCTTTTTCACGTAATGTGCCACCAGCACGGAATTCGGTGTTGAGAAGCCGTGGTCATTTTATGTCATGTCTGGCTGGTTTTGGAAGACTTGCTCGTAATAATTTAGAACTCTCTTACATGAACTCTGATGTTTATCTTATCATAGAAGATCATTTGAAGGGTAAAAATAGGCAACACTAATGTCCAACACTACAAGTTAAGGTGACAGGCTGCTTGGCCAGGACGCTATTCTAGTTGAGTCATCATTGCAAACTGCATCAAAAAATTTGATTTATTGAGAATAAAGTCAGAGGTCCAACAATCTTAAGGTTTACACATTTTCAGACCACAAGTCCCAAGTACCTGCATTGTGTTAAAGGACATTTAAAAATGCTTGTAGTGGATAGGTGGGTTTGAAATGAAAGACTTTCATTTTCTCTTTTTCTACTAACAGTCGATGTTGGGCGTATTCCTCATTGAATCACTTTTTGACTGACCATCAGAAGTCTCTATGAGTGTCCATGTGCGTGACTGATTGAGTGAGTGTACTACTTTGTTCTGGGGCTGCTTGACGCTGCTCGTACAATGTCCTCTTCTGAGTTTGAAGCGTGCGCCTGTTTTTAAATACATTGTCACCAAGTGGGGTAAAAGTGCTACAGTTCCCGTAACTGTGAATCCCCACTGGGAGTTGTTATAAATCACACAAATATCCCTCTGTATATGTATTTTGAACTTATTAACCGCATGTTAATTAATTAATCAAGGATCCTGGTCTTTCTATGAGCTTCTCCTCACTCACTGTCTGTTAGCAACGGCAGCTTAGAGCTGAGTGCACAACTGCTGGCTGAACTACCTTCACCATGCTGACTGACAGCAGAAATGTACTGAAATGTATTTATAGTTTTCACGTCTGCCTGATAGGAAGAAATCAACAATGGCTGTGTTTATTGATTGGTTGATTGTATTTCCATTTCCGCTGTAGCGAGTGAGCGTAATCTGTGTGTAGTAAAACAGTAACACAAACAGACTGGGAGCATTGATCAATCAATGTGGATGTCGTTAATACGTCTAAAAGACAAATACAGCAGGTATTTGTTGGATTTAAACAGCTGTCAATTCTCAAAGAAAATTGCACAAAAAATTTAAGTCATTAAAGGAGAACGCCACCAATTTTGTACGTTGACGTCAGTTTACAGGTGTTGGCGGATAATACTCCAGATGTTGAATAAAAACCCTTTTCTGTCCCCAGAGGGAGTTGCATGAAGTCACTAGAGTCGGTTAGGAGATACTAGGAGCCATGTGGAGTTCAGTCCCCCCGAAACAGACATGACTTCCCCAGAAAGCCTCATCCGATAATTTCGGGGGCAGCTTTATAATACTGTTTTCTGTATACATTTATACTTTCCCACACATTTACTCTTTACATCTATACTTATTAAAAGTTGTTGTATGGTATGCAGATTACAGGATAACACTGGGCCTTAGAGAAACCTGTGCAGTATTATGTTTCTAACACCCATTTTTCACCAACTCGAAGCTACAGTTCTTTTCCTGGGCTGGTGCTAGAGCTGGTTCACAGTTGGTTCAACTTGTAAACGTCCCAGAGCCTGTTTGCTTCTCCACAGGCTCGAGAGCCACGTTACTACATCACTGTATATGCCTCCCTCCTCTCTGCAAGTTTAATAACAACAATGGCAGACTACATCTTCTCTGTCAAAACATGACTTGTACAACACATCTGTTATGCTTATCTTGATCGCTAAGGACGGTGATTATGATCGTATTAACACTGAACGGAAGATGTTATTATTGGACTTTGTTGTAAGATAACATTAGCCCGCAAACACACACCTGCATTAATCACATTGCAGTGAAACAAATGAAATGAATGATACACGTTTTAGTGTTGGTCACAATAATCCCACCCCCAGCCAATGACGTGTGTAGTAGAAAAAAGATTGGATGCCGATCTGGAACCAGTTTTCCTGGTGGAGAGCCAGTTGTTTGGCAGTTGAAAAGCGAAGAACTGGTTCAAGATTAGGCACCAGCTCCGAACTGGCCCTGAAACTGCTTTGGACTCATAGCTAGCTTCTCCTCTCTGACATAGAGTGCTAAAATATGCTGCAGATTTTTCATCTTTATATCTAATATTTGTAGCTAGATACAAACATTTTGTGATCTTTTCAGCTCTTGGTTGCATATTGTGACACAGATTGTCTGGTTTTCCCCTGCAGTGGGCATGGCCCTCAGAGTATGACGTGTCTATTGCTTGATCATAGCACCTGCTCACCAACATCAAAGGCTGTAGGTCGCTACACAATGATAAGAATGATATGCAGCCTGACTGCAATGTTCTCCCACAACTGGAATCCTGCAAAGCCCAGCTGTGAGTGTTGCTAGTAGCAGAGGCTCACATTTAGAGAGGAGAAAGGTTCATGCAGTCACTGTAAGTGACATGAATTTTCATTTTGCTCAGTCTTGCTATTAATTTATAGAGTTGTTGTGCTATGTGGGAAATTATGAACCCCACCCTTTAGTAGTTTGCAAATCATGCCGGGACTAAAAATACATCAAATGAATTATTGGCAGTTGTTTTGAAAGTTACATGTTGAAAGGTTCAATCTGTGCGATAATCTCAACTAACTCTATCTATTTTAAATGTATTTTTTATTTTTTTTCTACAAAGGATTGGCTTAGAAACATGCAATACTTTTGATGTGCTAGCATCAAAATGTATCATTGACTTTGACTGTGATGGGAGAGCACAGTCTGCTAATTTAGGGTATGGGTCAGGGGTTAAAGGGACGACGTGAAGGCTTGCAAGGAAGAGGTTCTGTTAAGAGGGAATAGGAGGTATGAAGGAGGTGTAAGAGGAGAAGGATTAACCCAGGACTACATTAGAATGCAGGAGGAGGAGGAGGAGCAGGAGGCCAAGGTTTGTGAGAGGGAGAGAGGGCAACCCCGGCAATAAAAAGAGCCACGGGCCACAGAGCAAGGTGGAGGGAAGGTAAAGGGGATAGGAAGACCTGCGGAAACAAAGGAAGACAGGACAGAGAGTAAAAACACCAACACTATCCCATAGCTTTGTCTTCAGCACTTTCAACCGGACAGCTCAATTCATATCCGTCAAACAGAATATTCTTCTTGTTTCTGTAGCTGTACATTGAAAATATTTGACGAGAAGCCAGTTGAATGTGCTGAGAGAGCTTATGAAATGTGAAGACTTTAAAGATGGGAGTGGAAATATTAAAAGAGTCACAGGTTAATGGGAAGGAAACAGAAACATTCTCTTAGAGGAAGGGTATGTGGACATTTAAAACAGATTCTCTGATACAGTGCAGCCTGGAGATAAAACACAGTTTTTACACAGTATCATTTTGCAGGGCAAGTATTCAATATTTGGGGAAATGTGCTTATTTGCTTTAAGCTGAGGGAAACAGCTAGCCTGCTCTGTCTGAAGCTCATCCACTCAGCACTTTTATGTAGCATCTCTGGTTGATGTGGTCAGTGAGCAGATGTACTAGCATAAAGCTACCAAACCTAACAACCTCACAGACACTGCACTAACATCTGGTTACAGCTCTAGTATCACACAATTAAATAATAAAAAAAAATATCTGTGGTATTGTCAGGAATTATTAATTCATGTATTTTGAGAAAGTTTATTCTGAAGTGCAGCCAAGACCCTTAAAACAAAGCCACTGCAAAACAAATACATTTGCCTCAAAAAGGCAAAAGACATCTTCATGTGAATTATTCATCATTCAAGGAAAAGCATCAAAGCAAATTATGTGACTCATCTGGCTTTCTGTTCATGCTTGATATTAAAGAGAACATCTAATTTATTGATATTCAGCTCTTTAATTGTCATCTTCTGCCTGAGAGCGTCTTTGAAGTGGTCATTGTTCTGCCATGTCCCCACAAGGCAGATGTGACACTGCAGATTAAATAATAGTATGGATGCAAATTCCAGCCTTTTAATATGAGTTTACACTAGTTCAGCTGCTAATGAGTAAAAGTATAGAAGTGACCTGGTCTGTGTGTATTCCAGATGAAATCTAATGTGTCCCCATTAGCCAGAATCATGTCCTTAGTTCTGTTATCTTTATAACTGGCAACGCATTACAGGTGGTCTCTTACCCGATTTCCTTTGAGTCCTTGTGGTCCTACTAAACCCTGCAAGAAGAAATGAAAAACAAACAAACAGTGGCTGTCACTATTTTGCCTCAATTTGGTAAATATGCACATTTGCTTTATTTTGGGAAAATGTTTGTTTTTTCTCGTAGACCATGTTAAAGCTGACATTAGCAGTATGCAAAATGCAGTCACCTCATTCATTTCAATGAGGCTGAAAACTATGACTAGGATCATCACTGAGGAAAGTTGAACCTTCAATGCAACGTCAATAACAACCTTCACCCATTACTTCCTCATTACCGTCCAGACAAAGGATATTTGTTTTGATTCTAAACATACTAACAAATATAAAAAACAGCATCTCAAAGGCCATGACAACAGATTTTCAGTTTTTATTTATTTTCAGATGAAATCTGAACAACTGTATTTATATCATACAGTGTTATTTAATCAAGCGGACATAGTATATGAAAGCAGTAAGGCTTGCCTATAAGCAATGTGGATTATATGTATCTTAAAAAAAGAGCATGACTGAAGCTACATTTCCTTAATGGATGATCAAGTGGTGAATCTGACTGGAGAGGATTTTTGACTGTAGTTGATATTACATTTTAAATATTGTTCAGTTTAAATCTGACGCTAACAAAAAACAGAGGAAGCAACTGAAGATGAAAAATAAAGACATTAAGACATGATTGTTAGCTCAACATTCTGATCCAGCTCTTTGATAATTGGAGGTTAAAATACAGGAGAATTTAGAGTATCCAGCATTCATTGGCTGTGTTTCAGAAAAATGTAGTTAAATCAGTTTCAGACTGCCTACACAGCCATTCTTCAGCTGCTGCACCTCAGAAATATATCCGTAGTCTGCTTTTCCACTCGGGAAAAGAACATGCAGAGATTTTATTCTGAGCTGAGGACACTGGCGCTGTGTACATTTATATCTATGTTCAAACACATGACTGATGTGCATAAGAGCAGAAAAACAAACTAATATCCAAACATGCAGTAACCTTTGCTTATAAATGTGTTTCGATACACGCTTTTAATCAATGAGGAAATGGGGAAGGGGGGAGGAGTTTACTGAAGAAAACCTGAGAGTCAATTACCGCGGCAACTCAGCCAGAGTTTAACATATCTTTGTTTTGGAACTGAAATATCAGGGTTAAAAAACCTGGTTTTCACCAAACCCACTTTCTGGAATACATCCCTGGAGAGAAAGCCGGCATGCGGGGAATAAGCAAACTCTGCAGCAGTCCAAGCTGCAGTCTAAGTGACACCTGTTGCTGTGAGGTGTCAGTGCTAACCACTCATTCAAAACGAAGCAGTGTCTGAGTTTGGTTCAAACGCTTCTACATGACAGTTATTGTATTACTACTGGGCTACATCCATTTCAATAAGCCTTTAATAGTGTGCAAAAGTTGTCCAATTGGGGCATATTCTTATTTAATTATTGACCAAAATTGCCTTTTCATGAATGTGAGTCCCTGATCCCCTAACATTCTCTGCACGTCCCTGCTTAAGAGGAGGGTCAATTGCCCCCTAATGTGATGTAAGTGGTGATCAAATCCCCTAAACCAAATAATAACTGATGTTGTTGTCTAAATCTTGCTTCACATGTTCACATTTTCTAACAATACAAGCGTGAACAATCTGAATACCTCTTTCATTTTGATTTCATTTTTATATTAAGTGATTTTAATGACAATGGATTTGGCACAACACTCTACAGCCTTAACCAAGGCTACAGCAGCATCTCAGCAGTCTGTAAATGTATATATGAGCTATAAGCCGCTTCCTGTCGTGAAGAATATTTGAATAAAATTACAGACTTACAGGGATGCCTTGAGGCCCAATTGGTCCTGGTAATCCAGCATCTCCTTTTTCACCCTGTAGTGATGAGTGAAAAATCAAGGTTTATATCCTCCATTATTTATTTTACAATAAAAAAACAAACAAAAAGCCCATCTTACTCACTCTCTCTCCCTTTGGTCCTGCAGGCCCTGAAACACCTGATGGTCCTGTTACACCCTTTAAACAAAACAAGGAGAATGAGCAGACACAAAGGGAACAGTGCTAGAAGATACATAATCAACGCCTCAAATCAGCAAATCAACAAGCTTTCAGGTGGAAATGAATAAATGTCACAGAACATTATGTCATGGACCATTTAGATGTATTTTTCAATTAATCTGAAGAGACAGTATTAGGGCTTCATTTTCTGTCCTGACAGCTTCACCACCAAGCTTGTTGAATTACTGTCCAAGCTGTTAAAAATGAGGGGAAACGGATAAAATGTCAACAGCTGCAGTTGTCTGTCTGAGTAGCAGTCAGGATTGGAGAGGCAGCCCTTTCATCTCAGGCATTTCCAGTATGCTGCTATGTAAATGTCATGTTTAACATGTCAACATGCAGCACGGGCATCTTCGCATGCTCCTTTTGGATAGTTCTCAGCAATGGCAACTCAGCAGCCCACCGCTGAAAGAGGCAGGAAGCCGTTGAGGCAGGATTGAGGACTGAGGATTTACACTGTTATGATGGCTGTCCAAAATAAGACAGGAATTCAAAGCAGCACTAGGCAACATTAACCTATAGTTGAAGGAGATTAGGAGCAAATTTAAGGACATTTTGAAACACTATTAGCCTTTCTACAAACCTATGATTGCTCATGACTTGTTCTAGTTCTGACAACCACAAAATGCTTATATTGTTATCCTACTAAGAACCAAAATGCACATTTCAAATACAAACTGGCTGTGCTATGCATTTTAACGGAAAGGCAATCCTTGCAAAACATTAACCTGAATTAAATCAGATCAAATGCAATTTTAGCATCAAGTAACTCTTTGCAGCACTAACAATATTAGCCTCTGATTTTCTTTTAAAAATACATCTATTCAAGAAATCCTTTTTCCCTGACTTTTTTTTTTGGTGATTGCTGTTATTAAAACTCAACAATTCCTTTGGTTGTTTCAAATTAAAAGCCTTTGTATTTTGTGGATTCAGTGCCTAATTTGATTTTCCTCCTACATTTGTTGGTTCTGATAAATGTGGATTTGTTGGATTCTATTTTTCTATATCTCAAGTGGATTGCCCTGGGAGCTCTGATTCAAAACACCTGTTGCTATGACGATGAGTCACATGTGTGCTGCAATGTCTTAAAAAAACATTGGCGGGATAATGTATGTAGTGCCTTTTTATCATAGGTTGCATATTCTGTCCAGTATTGATTATAATGATCTATACGTTTGAAAAAATGAAGCATTTTATAACTCTGTTGCTTATAAAGACAATCAATTTTGATAAGGATCCCCTAAATCTGTTATCCAGGGAATTGTGACAAGAGGTTTGTAGGGAGCAGCCTATGTTGCCATGACGGTGGATTTTTCATGCCAGTGCATCCTCAGAACCAAACCATGAACATCCTATCCTCACAGAGCTACTTTAGGAAGGAATAAAGACATGACAAGCAGAGGAAGCAGGAAAGCAAACAGACATGACAGGCAGACATCAAGCAAGCTGTAGCAGGAGGGTGGAGGAGGAGGAAGAGGAGGAGGAGAAGGGTGGGGGGACCGGAACAGGACTTGCGCCACTCACCACTGGACCCGGTCTGCCGTCTAACCCATGAGCCCCCTGTATAGCGTTGTACACAGTTAGAGAGCAGAGATGATGGGGGAGATGGAGGGAGGAAGGTGGGGGTGGGGGGGTTGGGATGGGAAGGTGGGGGGGGTGAGTGAAGCTGTGACTCAAGTGACTTCAAAAACACATTCAGATGATGACAAATGAAGGGTGATGGAAGTGGTGGAGGTAGAGGTGGAGGTGGAGGTAAAGTGAGTGATTGTGAGTAAATGATTTAACTGCACACGGCAGATGATGACATCACGCCTCCGGCGCTTTGTGGCTCAAAGTCACGTTCATAACTATCTATCTATCTATCTATCTATCTATCTATCTATCTATCTATCTATCTATCTATCTATCTATCTATCTATCTATCTATCTTCTGTACTGTAATAACAAGAATATAGGACTCAGTACATTCTTAAAACCGCTGGTGACTGTAGTTTTGGGAGACGTTATTCAAACAGGAGGAAATAGTGCATTTTGGGACTATTTTCTCTGGTGGATTAATCCACATTTAGTGCTCTAATGCGATTTGGGAGCAGCAGGATGGTGTATGTGGGATCTGGTCAATATAAACTCAAGTCTGACTGAGAGAATAAACAAACACAATGGTCATTTGTTTAAGTGCTTAAAAACAACCTGTTATTTTACCAGAAATTAAAACTCTCACGACCCAGAGTTTTGTTAGTGTCCATGCTCAGTACTGCCCATAATGAAATGTTATTTCATAACTGTAACAATGCATAGTTTATAGTTTCACAGATTAACTGTGTGACACATATCACATATTTTTGTGGTTGCTCTGAGTCTACAAACTTGTGAATATATGGTCAAATAAGCTAAGGCGTTTATCTATAGTGTAGATACATTTGAATGTGAGTGTTAACCGAGAACAAAGAACAGAAACCCAAAGTGATACACACCATTGTGAAGGGTATAAAAGAAAATATGAACTGCCCAATAATTCTTTGAATAACATTTTGAATAACAATACAGACTAAAAGCAATCAAATGTTGAGATTTTAAATGTTATGTTGAAGATTTACTTCATTTGACACAGTCCACCCATCCATGCATCATTCTAACAGAAGCACAGAAGCAACATCTGGCACATGAAACATCCGTCAGTAACGAGGGTTAGAGCAGTATGTGCTTGATACTGCAAAATGATATAATTTCTGTCCTGAAGAAGTCATATAATCCCTAAATCAAACCCTGTTTAGAAAACTTAACAACAGGATAGAAGACAAACAGACAGACAGTGTACTTACAGGAAGTCCAAGATGGCCTCTGTCTCCCTTGTCGCCCTTCTGACCCGATGCTCCCTTTTCTCCTCTGATGCCTATACCTGGTTCTCCCTGAGAGACACGGTGAAATAGAATCCCATCCTTACACTGTCATTATCTGAATTGCTATGATGTATACAACATAGAAATGGAGGCAGATTTAATGAAATGAGGAGCTCTGGGTTATTGTTTTACAGGAACAGTACTCACCTTAGGCCCTGAAAGTCCTTGAGATCCCTGGATGGAACAAAAACAGTGAGATCACCAGCATGATCTATTGTATATCCCAACTTGAACCAGTGCAAACCACTGGTGTATTTGAGGAGCACCATGAGATGAAAAGTACAAATAAGAGTTTTGCATGTTTAAGCAACATCTGAGAGTGGGACTTAAGTTAATAAACTATTTCAAATCCATGTTATGTTATGTCATTATGTTTTTTATTGTAAAAAGATAAATAAATAAATAAATGGCTATAACACTGAAGCCATGTCAGGGGCTATATCTAAGTAGTGGACCTCATTAAAAATAAAAAAAGACACTCAAGAGCAGAAATTAGTTTAACAAATGACTTTAAAAACTCATCTTGCAGTAATGTTTTGGATAACGTGAACAGGAAGTACTTATGGAAAGGGACACATCATTAAAATGATGATTCAAATTACACACAGAAAGGACCTGAATCTTTATCTTTTTTTTTTTTTTACCTATCAATTACCAATCAATACCTAAAATTTCAGGTGGTGTGCAGAATGTGTGTGTGCTACTCCAGGCCCAGTCACTTTGCATACAGGCAGGTAATATTATTGATATCGCACATATTTAGTTGCACCAGTTTCTGCTTTAAAGCCCCTTATGAGCCTCTATGTGAGGTTGTGCTTGATTGACATTTCCTATTACAAATGTTACAGTGTGACAACAGGTCTTACTACTTCATCACTCCTTATGATCCATTACAGTTTGAAGATGTCATGAACTTCTTAGTAATCTTATGTGCTGAACTTCAACCTGAGCTGACACCGATTACAGTGAATCCAGGCAGGTCTTTCCAGATACACACAACTACACACACTTCTAGTGGATAATACATGATTGATTGTTGTTTTTGTATGAAATCCCACTCATTGTACCTGCACATATGGACTAGTGTTAAGGTTTAGTGGTTAAATAGTATATTTGACTCACTGCTGGGCCAACTGGTCCTGAAGGTCCTGGGGGCCCTGGAGGTCCATAGATCTAAATACAGACACACACAAACACAAGCTTAAGGTTTCAAAATACTGCTCATAAAACAAGTCATGCTCTAATTGACCATGAGGTGCACTCATCAGACCTGTGGGTTAATGACTGACCCTTACCATTTCTGACCTTCCTCCTTCTCCAGGTTCACCTTTATGACCCTGTCACAGAAGGTGGAAAAGACACAAGGTCACAAAATTGCAGATCTATTTCTTATTTACAGTATTTGGGGTTAACACAAAATATATTCCACTGTTCCAACTTTGTCGGGCCGGACACTGCATTCAGAAAGATGCAGCATTAGGGGCACCATTGCATACCATTGAGCCAGGTAATCCAATAGGGCCATGGGCCCCTGTAGCCCCCTTTTCACCAGTAGGGCCATCTAAACCCTACAGAACAAGAAAGGGGAGATGGATATCACGATAACGGCAGAGCGTTTCAATTCAGGGACTGATGAGTTCGTCTTCATGTTAGAGTCAAAGCATTAAAGTCAAATAAGAACTTTTTTTTTTATCTGATCTTAGTATCCACTGACAAAACTTTTTAAATAAAAAATTGTTCTATCTTTTTATTTTCACATCACTGATGGGTGACTTTGATTCCGTTTTGATCTGTTTTCAAGACCCATAGGTCCCATCCTGCGCTTGCTCTTGTGCTAACGTCTTCATGAGAGTTAGCTTTTAGTTCTGGGGCCCATTCTGGAGCTGGTTCTTGGGGTTTGGGTGGGGTCATTGTGTTACATATACAAGCCAAATGACTCTCAAGACATTAAGATGTTTATAGTATTCCAAATGTGGAGAATTCTCCCAACCACATACAGGCACCCAAACCTGAGTGCTTACTCTGGCCCAGCATGCACTGGGGCTAATAAGCTGTTTTAATGGAACAGGATGTTTGGAACTGTTCCATCCTGTGGAGAGAAGTAAATGCCTACATGTACTTAAGTGCTATACTTACTTAATTTGAGATACTTGTACTTTACATGAGTATTTATGTCTTGTGCTATTCTATCTTCCACAAAAAAAACTGCAAAAACTAAACTGCAGGGGGAAATATTGTACTTTTTAACTACAAAACATGATGGATAACTATAAATTCTACTATCTGACAGTATATAAATAGGTTAAAATCAACACTAAAATGTCAATAAATGGAATATATCAGTAAAATAGCTAAATATGTTATATTATTAAAATAACACCCTGAAAGTGTAAAGAATACATAGTGAATGAATAATCCATTGCATATAATTGCATTGTTAAAGTTAAGATAGATATTAAAAGTACATTTTATTTATTTTAATGTAGTGTAAGACTTGGTATGTTCACCTAAGTAAAGGACTTGATCAGTTCTTTCATCACTGACCATCCTCCTGAGGGCCCATTCACTTATTCTAACAAAGCAGCAGGTAAGAGGGGTTTATAAAATGTGTTCATGTCTATACACGCTGTAAATGCCACATGGGGACTGTGTAATCCAAGTACATGGTGGGACATATAGAGTAAAAATGTATTCGAATAGAAACAAACAACTGATCATTAAGGAGCATTTCATTATTTCCATAAACCACATAGAGCAGGTATACACCGCAGCATTGACTAATTGTTCCTGTTTTTATTTTTCAATTCAATCGCATTTTTGTTGGGCCAGCCCACTACCTATATCAGACCGCTTCTGATACATAGAAAAACATATTTCTTTAACTACAACAGACTCAGGCACTAACAAACAATTGTTTTGATCCTTTTTAACATCCCAATATTCAATTTCTCAGCTGTACAAAAATGCTATTGTCAGGAACCCAATGCAAAACCCATATGGAAATATATGTCTCTCTTAACATAGTTAACTCTCACACATACAGCATAAAGAAGGCGCTCAGAGTTACACCAAGCTACAAATAGCATAGCCCTTCACAGTGTATGGGGACACATTTGGGATCCATGCCACAGTGGATTAAAGTTAACACAGTGTCATTCCCCTGGTCCTCCCAAGCTAGTGAGTCTCTAATAAGATAATAAGAGGGCAGCTGGAAAAACCAAGGCCTTGGCTCTGGATAATGACAGAATGACTCGGGCTTTGGTCAGAGGACCCAGGCAGTGATGTGATGTGGTGCGATGTGTGGTTAACACAGTCACTCACAGGTGATCCAGATGGACCCATGTCTCCCTTGTCTCCTTTGGGTCCTGGGAATCCCATGGCACCACCCTCCCCTCTGGGACCTTCAGGGCCAGCTGGGCCTGCAGGACCAGGGTCTCCGGGCTTCCCTCTGGGTCCCTGAAAACAAAAGAGGTCAAGATCACCTCATGTAATTGCCCCTAAAGGAAGTTATGTTAAGATATTTTCAATGAAATCAAAAAAAGAGAGGGCTTTAATCACAATTCTTAAAGATTTGCCATCACAATTAATAGAATAATATGAGGTATTAATAACCAAGTATTACCTTGTCTCCATCCAGTCCTGGAGCACCTGGCAGACCGACTTCACCCTGAGGACACAACAAGGCTGTATTACCAACTACACGAAGCAGGGCCAAAGACCCTCAGGGGCCCCTGAAAATAAACCCTAAATATAATGCAGTGTGTAATGAAAAAGTGTTAGAACACACGTCAATTGTCATTCTGAAATGTCTCCTACCTTGGCACCAAGAAGTCCAGGGACCCCCGGAGGTCCAGGTAATCCAGGGGGGCCCTAGGAAGAGTAGAAATCACTTATTTAGAGGAATTGTTACTACTTCACTGTGTTTGCACATTATGATAAACCCTAGAAAGTACTTACCATTAGGGGTATGTTGCGGATATCCTATGGAGAAAAATAAGATGTTACAATACTCTTTATTAGATTTTTGACTTTTCATACAGTCAGTCAGTGCAACTTAATATGAGTTACATACATTTTCATTATTGTGGATTTCAGCCTTTCCTGGCTCCCCAGTTGGGCCTGGAGGACCCTAACAGATGAAAAAGACCACTTGTAAGCATTATGAACATAAGGAGTATACATTGGATATTTTGTGTACAGTGTGTCAGTCTTTGTAACATGTTTTTGAGTCTTACTCTTGGTCCAGCTGGGCCTTCAGAGCCTGCTTCCCCCTAGAGGGTGAATGACAGTATAACACTTAGATTCTCCATAAACACTTCTAACTTGTGTCATTATTTGGAAAGTATAACGCGGTTGATCTTACCTTGTCTCCCTGGTTGCCTTTGTCACCCTGTAAGAGGCATGTCATATGATGACTTCCATGTGCACTAGCTTTTGTTTTAGTGTTAATAAATAATTTATGACTGAGGCATTTCTGTACTGTATTTGCGTGTGTCGATCCAGTAATCAAATTATTCCCCTTTACCTTGTGTCCCATTAGGCCTGGAAGTCCTGGTGAACCTGGTTCTCCTTTAATTCCCTGGGCTGCACTGCTTGGCTCACCCTTCTCTCCCTGCAAAACATACAAAACAAACTGTTAGATGAACGGAGTACAACTTATTAGCACAACTATAAGTTAGCAATGCCTCACAGTAAGAGAGGTTTAAGTTCAAATCCATATTGGGGCCCTTCTGTGTAGAGTTAAAATGACACAGTGTGTATATGTGGGCTTTCTAAGACATGCAGGTGTTACTTTAAGCCGGGTGAACTGGTGACTCTAAATTGCCTGTATGTGTGGATGAGAGTGTTAATGGTTGCACAGTGTCAGCTAGGATCAGGATAAATAGTTATTAGTAAAGAAAATGAATGACAGAGTTTTGATGTCCATTATAATACTACTACGAATCCTGTACCGAACACTGTTTTATCCAAATGTCCAGTTAGTGACATATTTGTGTGTGTCACTTACTTTTAACTCAATCTTTAAAGCCTTATGGGACACTAACAGTGGGATTCCCAGATAAAGGTCAGATCTCTATAAAATAGCAAGTTAGTAATCAAGTGGATTTGAGTTGAGATTATTTGGCATTTGTCTATACATAGAATCACAAGCACATCACAGATTAAAGATGATGCATGTATAAGTGTTTTTAGAAATTACTGACAAATGGCATGATAACGTTTGCAGAGAACAACAATAAAGAGTTAGCTAGCCCAAATCAGAAACAGTTATTTAGGCTGGCTAATTATACCATCCATTGGAAAGACCAAAGCACTCCAACAAAGCACAAGCACAGCTAACAGCGGAGAAAGGTAAAGTCTTATTATATTTGGCCAGTCACAAGCACAATGCACAACGTAATGAATATCTGACTTCACTGAAGTCCAGTTACTAGAGTACTAAGGATGACTGACAGAAGAACAACCACACAGTTAGGGTGCTTATTCCATTCCAGGCCTACCCTGTAACCCCTCTTGCCAGGGATGCCAGGGATACCAGGGATGCCAGCCTGGCCCTTTGCAGTGAAAGAAAGACAGTTATGACCCACTGATCTGACTGCGTATGTAACAACCCGCACACACACACTGATCAGAAATGCCATTACCTTCAACCCAGGAGAACCTGGGAAACCTGGTCCTCCCTATCGTGACCAAGATGGCATGAAGGTAAAGATAAAGGAAAAGGAAGGAAAAAAGTTTAGAAGCAGTTTTTGGCTCAAAATATTGAAGAGGAAATGCAGGCATGCCTTGAAAGCAATTATTCAGACAGAACAGGAAAAACAACCATAATGGGATGCAGGGTGAGAAGACTACAAGTGGGAGGCAGTAACTCGGTCCATTGGTACTTGGCTTTGGGAACGGGAGGGGTGGCAGTTCAAGTCCTCATACAAATGGAGGTATGCAAAGTAAACCCGTATATATCAAAATGTAGATTTCCCATTAATGACAAAAAAACAGGATCAGGAAGCTGCACATTTACACCTCAACATGTATTTTTGCAGATGTATAAATACAGCATGCCCTACTGCCACTACTGATAGTAGTGCTATTGCTGCAGCCACTACGACGCTAATGCAACGAAAGCAAATTCCATTACTGCTCATGGACCCCTCTCAACCCTCTTTCCTATGGCACCTAGCAACCATTAAGATTATAGGACAAACATTCACTCTCTGAAAGACTTGTAACTGATGTTCTTTTTGTTCTAATCACTCATCATCAGAGTAATGTAGCCTAATGGTATCATTAGGCCTTTGCTTTTTTCACTCGCGGCAGCTAAAGATGTAGATGGAAGGGTCCACATCAGGACAGTGTGGTTGTTGTCGTACACATGTTTGTGGTCAGATGAAAGCATTGCTGGGTCTCCATGATCTCTGCTGCCCTGAGAAGGACCTGGGTGATGATGGCTCTAAGGGCACACAGGGGTTCATTAGAGACTTTCCCTACAACCAACTGCCCTAACAGGAAACAGCATCTCACTTTGATCTTTAAATGCTCCAATCAACTTTTAGCATTCCACTGGTCCTGGAAAGTTTATGCTTCTATTTTAATATCTCTCTTTCCGTGACATACAGTGGGTGTTGGCCCAGATGGAACTGTCACACTGGCATGCCATGTCATGATTTATCAATATGCTAATCTCTTTCCTGAAGCCATGTAGCCACAGGCTTTCCACTTCAGAGGAAATGTACAGAGGGATGAGTTTGGAATAATCAGTCCTCCCAACACTTACAGGAACTGTTTTCATCTCCCAATGATGTTGAAGGATCACTTGTTTTAATTCTGTTTGTACTGCAGCCAAGTTGTCCTGTCATACTGCCTTTTAGAGGAAGGACATAGAGACCCAGTTACTGCCAGAGTATACATGATTACAAGTTCAAGTTCCATGTGTACACGAAGTCTTAAAATATAATTCTTGGTTACAGATGGACTGGATTCGTCTTAGATCAATAAATCAGTGTCCTTTTACAAAGCTCTTTTGAAATTAAGAGCACTTAACCCCTTACTGCCTAAATGTATTTACAATTCTATACAAAATACCTTGTGTTTTTGCTTTCAAGCAGATGCTACATTAAGTGGAGATTGCTCATTTCAATATAGCAAAAACGATAGATATACATTTAGGTATGATGCAAATTAGTGACATTAGGCGTAATTGGGCATTAGGGAAAAGTGCTTCAAATAAGATCCTGTGTGTGGAATACGCATCAACATGAATAAGTGGGATACATAAGCCACCTCGGCTGTAGTAAGACTGGAAGCGGTTTGAGGTAAATCATCTTCAGGGGGTTAAATGTTATACAGTACATCGTTTAGCCAGTGTCACTAATGCAAAATGGATAAATTGATGGTAAATGGACTACATTTGTACAGCACTCTTCTAGTCACAGAGACCATCCAACAGTACAGATCATAATTTGGGGTTCAGTGTCTTGCCCAGGGATACTCTGACATGAAGACTGTCATGGTCAGAGATTGAACCACCAACCTTTTGATCAGAACAACTACCACGTCACCCAAAATATGACAGAAACAACGTATTTCACTACAAAGTGCCATTACTGATTACTCAACATCATCAATTTTCAATGAATGTTGAAGAAGATAAAATATAAAGTATTGTTTTAATTAGTGTGCATTCTGGCCGAGATCCTGCTTGAACTCTGTCATGGTGTACCCAGCGCTGTACCGTTACATGTGACAAGAATAAAAAGCCTGCATTGAGACTAGCTTTTCTCCATCTCTCTTCTTGGGGCTTCCAATCAATGAACTGGGAAATATCTAACAGATGCACTTTAATTCCTTTTGGTCAGCCTTGAAGTCTGCATTTGGGTCCTTTTTCCTCTAGCCTCTAAATGAACTGGAACAGAATCCTCTGTCTACAAATGGTCTCTACAGAGGAAGTATTCGGGGTAATTATTTTGCTTATTTGCACACATTACTAATAATAGTGTTTTTCATTCTGAATTCAAAATGTTTACCTCTTGTTGTGAGTGGAACTTATATTCCAAAGAAAATAAGCTGATAATTAGGCCTCAGACTAGTAGAGGAAAGCTCATTGGCGTACCAAAGAGAAATGGTTGAAGAAAACATCCATAAATATTTGGACAAAAATATTAGTATGTCGTACCTTGCTCTCGTACTAAAATATAAAGATGATCTAACTCAACCTGTTCACCACTGTCTTATTACATTAAAACATTTAGATTTCAGTTAAAAATAGTCATAGAACGGCCTTGATCCATTCAAAGAGAGGAATCCTTCTTGCTCATCATTATTCCTCCAGCTGGGTAGTTCATTGCTTCTCATTTGCAGTGAATGAAAAAAGGCAGAGATAGGTTTTCATTAAGTCAAAGAAGTGCGACTGTTGGCACACACTCTCCTGTGTCGTGAAATCCACTCTCACTGTCGTCTGTTCCCATACGTAAAGTAAAATCAAAGCTGCTTTCAAAGACGGAGCTTATTAGATCAGTCCAGTGCAAAGTAGTAGAGTGTTTCAACAGAGTGACAGATGGGACTAGGTCTTGAGGTCGCAGTTGTGTCTGCTTCCTTCATGGCTAGACTTTGGTCTGCTGCCTGCTGAGAGCTTTGGAAGTGAAGAATTTCAGTCTAGGGAAGTTGTCATTTGTGGTCAGCACCATGCAGATATTAATGGTTCTTATGTATACCACAAAACCTCTACCTGGCCCATTTTATTTCACTCTGGCACAACACAGCATCAGTCAACGCACTGAGATTATATATAGAACAGATTTCCCCTGGGTGGTTGGAAGCCTCAACTCCTTAGGTGCCCATACCACACTGAAGGATCGGCCTGCAAAAGCACTTTCTCTTTATTATTAAACAATAAAAGCCTTTCCAGATCGTGGTTCTTGTGGATACCAGTGAATATGCTCTTTCCTTGAAGTTTCCG
>CAFUXE010000184.1:1287668-1314709 GCA_903364295.1 Serranus cabrilla | reverse complement strand
TTTTTAAAAAAAAAAAAAAAAACATACTATGGGCACCCCATAGTTGGACAAAATGGATTCAAATTCATGACAGATATCAGGAAATTAGAGCTCAAAGGTCCAAATATAGACTACAGTTCCTTAAATTAAATATTAAATGTAAACTTTTGTAGTGCCTTTCTTAGATATTTATTTGAATCAAGAAATCTCCAGTGGCATGTCTGTGATCTTGCCATACATAAATAAACCTTGAGATGCCACACACAAACACACAGCTCCATGCTTTCATTTCTACCTTCTCTCCTCTCTCTCCTGGGAAACCCCTCTTTCCTTCATCTCCCTACAGAGAGGATGGAAACATCAGCTCAGAGAAGCAATGGGGCAGTAAAAACAGATACGCCCTTTCAACCAAGGAAAAATCAAAAGACAAGAAAAGGCTCAGGGGAAAAAGGGGAGTACTGCTTCCTGACATGGTCCTGACAGGAGGGGATCTAAATCTTCAGGAATGACATCAGGGGCTTTCTATCATGTCAGTCGCTGGACAGAAGCGACAAGTAGTTGCCTTGTAAAGAAAAAAATAAACAGCTGCCAGGGTTTTTTTAAATTCATAATCCAGACTCTGATTACCATGGATACCTAATGTTTATTCCCAGTGAACATGTTGAATGCTTATAATTTTTTTAGTTTTCATTTTTTGGCTGCTGTAATTGACTGTAGTTGGTTGGACGGGTGTTTGGGGCGGAACTGGTTGCACTCTGGCTCATGTCACTGGTGCAACATAGCAACACCTGATATGTTGGCTTCACTATTGTACACTGGAAGAAAGAAGAGAGGCAGTGTCCATTCTATATAACTATATATGCCTAAAAGATCTGATTTGACAAACAAACTGGATTTGCCTGTAGTTTGAAAACTGCCTTAAAATTTGAAAGGCCCTCAAAGTTTGACAAAATAATTGCAAATCGAGGTTTTTCTGGAGCTGTACACCACATCACACAGTCCTCAAGTCAGACTTCACACTGTGGAAACAGCTGGGAACCTTGAGATGTAAATGTTTCTGTCAAACTATTATTTCCATCAACCAAATTTAACTTTTTACACAGGAGCAAAAATTCTCTTACTTGTTAAGTGACATATTGCATTGGAAAATCTTGAGTAATGAGAGAATGAGTGAGAAAGGATGTCTTGGTCATATGCATTGCTGTATGTGTGTATGTATGTTAGTTGATCTAAAAAGATCTACAAAGACCATGAGTTGATTTTTAAGACTCCCTAAAAACTGAGTGTAAGTGAGACTTAAGTAACAGTTATTTTGTGATTTGTGATTTTTTCCCTTTAAATAATAAGAATAAGAATAAGAATAAGAATATCTTACCTTAATTCCTTGGTCTCCCTTGACTCCCTGTGAAGCAAGCAGAGGTAAATAAAGTATATGTAACAAGTGACAGCTACTACAGCAATCCACTAGATGGAGCAGAAGATCCTCTCTAAACATTATAATTAGCAGAGTGGACTGTGTCCAAAGCTAGACTGGGTGTGCAAACTGAAGTAGCATTTGCATTTCATCTAGCAAGTTTTTGTGCAACCTCTGGAAAAAAAGCCAGATAGAAATGGCTGCGTGGGCCTTTCTGTCCTCTATGTGACCCTCCTCAGTTGCCTGATGTGCTCATAAAGCTCATGGCAGAAAACAGAATCAGGGTTCTAGGCTGTTTTCATGGGAAAGCAAAGTGGGACGGAAGAATAGTTGAAGTTTACAAGGCAATAATCTACACAGAAGCTCACAGCGATGAGGTTCTTCCAGCAGTCCCAGCCCCAAAGCTTAAGGCAAAAATACCGTTTACAGAGGGTTAGGATGTAGATTTATACTATGGTTGACTGATATGTTTTGCTTTAGCTCTGTGAAGTTTAGTATAAGGGGAAGGATATAAGTTATTGAATATATACATTTATTGATGACATATTTACATGTCATTTATGACCAAAGGTCATGTGAGCTAATGCAACAGGTGTTGTTCTGTAATGACAAAACCACAGTGGATCATCACCAGCTCTGCAGTTTTCTATTTTTGATGTGAGCACTTTTTTGTGGTTCGGTCACAATGAGACACATTTTCATGCATATACACATTCACAACCTCACAACCATTTACAGGGTGGGGACATTTTGCTGCTGATCAATGCTGAAAGTTGAGTGAGTTATGAAAGGGGCGTGGCTAAAGTACAGAGGGCAGATGTAATCCACACCATTAAAACAGGAACTCTGCTGAGAGCAATGATGCTCCCCATGAGAGTCTATGACAAACAGTTCTTGAGAAGTTATATGCGCCTTTTGGGGAGATGCCACTCCCACAGTCACACCTCCTTTTATTACAGTTTGTATAAAGTTTATTCAATAAACAGTATCTCAGCTGTCCTTTGGCACATCCCAGCTTTGTAAAAGTCGCGGCTATGTCAAAACAATGACTGCAGTTACTGCAAATATGCTACACTGAATCAATACAATTTTCAAAATTCCAAAAGATGATATATGAAATGTAGTTTTCTGAATATATTTTCAATATAACATGTGCTCCTCATTATAGTATTTATGTTTTTGCTTTTTACTTTGTGAGTTTGTTGGTTACGACCAACAAATTCTCATCTTAACTCGTCAGATATGGACGCTTGGTCACGGCCCTCGGTGTGTGATGCTGTGTCACTGTCTGCTAATTACATACGTAGTAGCTTTTAAACAAAAAGCTCGTGTTGACAGGAAACATTTGATAAGGCAACTTCTTCTGCAGGTTGACTCCAAATAACAACATTGGTTCTTGGTTTCAAATAGGACAAACACATTGGTCTCCTGGGTCAAAGTCTGGGGTTTGTTTAACTGATCTACCACCCTGATTGCACCTTTGTGCTATTATATTATATTGTTTATTCTAAGCATCTTATAGGTGTACATTACAGTTGATGCAAAGCCTGTATCTCACACACTAAAGGGTGCCTTGTGCATCGGTATCACACGTCGAGCCCATGAGAAAGCTTCGGTATCTGACAAGTTGGGAGTGAGACAATGCTGTTAAGTATTTTCTCTTGTTTGGTGCCAGTGTTAGATTTAAATCATAGCATATGCTTGAGAGTTTTGTGTCATAAAGGTAAAAACAGATAGGAAATGGAATACCTTTGAACCTTCAGGGCCTAGTGGACCAACATCACCTTGATCTCCCTGTGGAGGGACAGAAAGACAAATATTATAACTTAACACTGACTCACAGAAAGCTGACTTACAGCAAACAGATGGTGTGTGAACACAACACAAGCAAAGGGACAAATGATTTGTTGAAAGCGTCCTCTCCTGTGGGGCTCTTTGTGTGTACAGTAGATTGTGCACTGGAACAAGTTTTTCCCAGCCAACCTCACCACATCCTGGATTTCACTGACCATATTCTTTTACAAAAGGGAAACACAGAAGACAGCTCACCTTTTGTCCTGGCACACCTGGCTCACCCTGGAAAGATAAAACAAAGTGTTGCATGCAGAGCGCATATTCAGGAAGTGTAACAAATTCAGCCATTTATCTTGAAATATGTATAGAGGAGAAGGTGGCTGAGGCTTTAAACTTGTGCTTTCCATCCAGATGTCTCTCTGGTGATGGCACAGCCCTGTTCAGATAGTGCTGCTCATGCAGATGTAAGATCTAGCTTTTTTGTAACCGACACATGACTGTGCTGGTTCTTGGCCAGATAACCATTCAAAAAGATATAAATTGGTCTGGTCTGGTTGACTAAATTTCATCAAATCTAAAGTCAGAACTCTGACTGCTTTTCTAATTCCCAATTTTGACATGTGACTATGAACGCATCATGTGGAGATCTCCCCATCAAACCCAAAAGAAACATAGAGATGTGTAGAGTGTCTGCTGTGTAGGTGGGGCTGGTCTGAATAGCAGAGCAGCTGCACTGAGACCAAGTGGAAACATCTTGACTTGATCACTGTTTCACTTTTTGTTTTCCTTGGGCCTGACTGTGTTTATCTGTTATAACTCTAGATTTATCATGAGACCACAGTGATGCTAATCAAGTTTTTCAGAATTTAATTTTGTTTGGACAAGAAGAAAAATATATTTACCTTCAGTCCTGGTAAAAGCTACAGAAACAAAGTAGAAATCGGCATGAAGGTTAACGCCACACCAACAAATGTCCACTAATGAGACGATTATGGAAAAATAAAGGTGGAAGAATCACTGAACCGAAGCTTACCCTTGGATCTTTTCCTGGTTTTCCTGGTTCACCAGGCTTACCCTGTATGAAAAGAGCAAAGATTATCCACATAGAATCTACAAAAACATCGTCAATACCAGTTCCATGATGCCATTGGCATTTGCAACCATGCCTTTCATGAATATAGAGACGGTTCATTCTCAATATGTTCCCACTGAAATATCAGGCTTGAACTTGCTCCTTGAACCTCTGAACATCTCTGTTGTTTTTCCAATCATCTGCAGCTGTTCCATTGTAGTTGTCACAATGACAATGAATATAACAATGAATAACAGTGAATGGAATTAATGTCTTTTTTTTCAAGTCTTCAGTAAGGACCTGTGGGCCTGGGGCTGAAAGCCATAGATAGTGTAAGGAAGGCATAAAGTATTGAGAGATGGACACATTAATTGGCCACAGATGCAAAACAAGTGCCTGATTCTGAGTGGATTGATTAAAACTTGATCAATTTATGCTGTTTTTGATTCTCTGTCCAACAACTTCTGTTGTTTGTGCAAAAGCTGAAATTATTTTTCTGGTGGATATTTAGCAGGTGTTGAGGTATAATTTTGATTTTGTGGTTAAACTCATGCTGGGACTTACCACTGGGCCAGTGGCTCCATTCAGGCCTGGAGTCCCTGGGAGTCCAGGGGGTCCTGGAGGTCCCGGGGGTCCCTGCGCTCCAGGCTCGCCCTGCTGGGAGACCTTGAGTTACAACCTGCCATGCTGTAGCAAGCCTCACCACATTGGCCATGCCAACACAACAAACTCACACAACACCACAAATAACAGCAGTAGGGGGTTGCATAGAGGGAGGTTAGCTGGGAGCAAGGCAAGCAGTTATACTGTAATGTTTAATGCTTGAGAACACGTGTATCTGGGATATAGTATTCCAAACTCAAGTTTTACTATTTTGCAAGGCTTTTACCACATCTAATGGACTTCTGGAAAATGAGCTTGCACAGTTGTCAGGATATGATCAAAGACCCTTGTGACCGGTTCTGAGCAGATGCCCTTGGTCAGAAGGGCACCAGAGGGAGATGGCAGACGCTGATGATTAGATATTTTAATAAGAGGCCGAAACTGATTTCATCATCAGATCGCAGTGATGTGAGCTCGGTGCATGAACTTTTTTTAACTGACTCATTGTTGATGGCTTTGACCCTTTTATAATCTATATAATTATAACTATCTGCCAGTGTCCGGTTGCCTAAACTAGCTTAAGTTTTCAAGTAAAGTTTGTCCCGTATGCAAAATGTTTCCCTCAGCTTGGGGGTTAATGTAAGAACATTGCTTAAAGCATCTTAGGCTGTCGCTTTAACTATATTTTTTGACTAAGGATTGCACAGTAGTTAATGTCACAACAGCGCACATACTCTTCAGTTACTAGCGAGCAGCTTCCAAAATTGCCAACCAAGGGAATACAAAAAGAAAAAGAAAACCAAACTGGACAGAAAATAAGAATGTTGTTGGAAAGTGCAAGAACATAACTTGAAAGCAAAGAAAATATAATCTACTTGTTACAAATACTGTCTTCCTTAGTCTATTAGTTTGTTGTTTCGCCTTACAGAAAGAGGGTCCCGGGGCAAGAGGTTCCCCGGTTAAAATCCAACTTTGGTTCTTCTGTGTGGGTTCTCTCCGGATCCTCCTTAGGTTTAATTGTTGACTTTAAATTATTTGTAGGAGTGAATGAGAGTGTGAATGGTTGTCTGTCTTTATGTGTACCTGGTGACCTGTTCAGGGTGTACCTCGCCTCTCACCCAATGTCAGCTGAGATTAGCTCCAGCCCCCCGTTGATACGGCGTTGACAATATAATAGCTGTTAATGCTGGCATTGCAGACGGAGGGCAACTCTTAAAATTTTTTTTTAAAGCAATCCTTGTGGTGATTTTATGCAACTCTTTTTTTTCTAAGGCAACCTTAAATGAAAATTGAATGAAAAGCTCAGTATAAGGAGCAGCATGGACCTTGGGTAACTGAGAAGTGGTCCAGACAGGTCAAGAAGGACATTCACGTCTAAGGCCAGCAGGCCGGAGTCTATCTTTGAACAGACACAGGGGCTATGATGTTAAGTTACCAAAGTGCTGCACTTAGGTCACATGATGACACCTGAACAAGCTCCATTTGCGAACAAAGGTGAATTGAATCCATAAACTCCAGACAAAGCTAGAGAGGGAAGTGCTTTCTTCACATTGACCACTGAGAAATATTTGACACTGACGTAGTTCTTTCACTTTTTGAGAAGCCACAGACAGGAATTAATAATTAGATAGTCATTATTCCAACACTTGACGTATACTAAAGACTGCCCACTGACAGTTAGAACCCTGGGAATGATCTCAAACCAAAGCCAAGACTAAACAAAATCAAATAAAGGAAATTTACAATGAGCACAGGATATGAAGAGAATAAATATACGTCAGCGGCTGAAATAAATCTGTCTGGCTGCTCCATATCCTGAATCTGCTTCTCCTTTGTTTCATGCTAAAATAATTTCCCCTACTCATCCTTTGGAACTCACAAAAGGAATTAATGTTTTATGGAGAAGACACCTCAATTTCAAGTTTTCATGGCATGAAATTGAATGCATCATACTATGGTACATGATTTATTTGCACATGTGGTCCGATTTAGAGGAGTTCCTGACACAAAGAGTTGGCTTGACTTCAGTCACTGAGCAATCACTGTGTTATTGTAAGAGAACACACATGTACGGTAGCTCAGGACCACAGAGCACTGCCAAGCTTCTATTCTAGGATCATGGAGAACATATCCATCCATATTAGATCCATATTTTATCCTTCCTCATCTGTGTCCACGGATGATTTATGTCTCTGGACATGTCAGGGTTTTCTCGGGGGTTATGCACACACTGTTATGGGTAGAATGCAGCTGCCAATAGCTGATCATAAAATGTGCTGTTCTGCACAATTTGACCACATGAAACAACATTCTGGACAGAACGAAACAGCCATAATTCTATTTTCATAATAATGGAAACCCCATTATAACAGATGGTCAACAATGATTGGCTGATACCTGATTCATCATAGAATCCAGTTGTGTTTTCAGTGAATGAAAGCAAATAGTGTTGATCTCCAAACAAGGTATTGTGTCCTGGCATGATGCCAACAAGGACAACTTGTGCAAGAGTACCAAATGACCCACAGGGCAGCACACAGAGCCTCTTCCACTCACAGCTCTGTCTAGAGATGGAGGAACTGATCGATAGAAATGGCTGCAAGAAATGGAATAACTTTACATGTCTCTTTAATAATAAATAATAATAATATTTGGTAAAGACCAGAGCAGCAATGTCTTTTTGTATTTCTTAAGTAATCCTTCCCTAAGTTACGTGAAATGAACATTTTTGTTGAATCTACTTTACATGTATTTGTATTTGAAATAAAACACGATTTGTGGAAAAAAATGCATTTTTGTTTGATGTCCTGTCACTGACAAATAAAGGCCTCTAATATGACAAAATATTCAGAAGCAGTAGCAGCCAAAGGTTGGTTAATTACAGCATGTCGGTGGAGGGGGTTGGGAATGTTTTGGCGACGGTTGATGGCGGTTGGCATCCATAGGGCGGGCAAAGAAGAGGGGACAGGTAGGTGGCAGAGAGATTTGTACCTTGAGGCGTTTTAGGATTAGAGGGCTTATTGAGGGCATGTTGCGCACGGTGATGGGCAACATCTGCCAAGGGGAGTCACAAAGCACAGGAGGCCAGCGGTGCAAAAAGGTCACAGGGCAAAGGTCACCAGGAGGCCAGAGAAAGAAGGGGGGGAAGGATATGGAGGAAAAAGAGAAATAGAAAATTAGAGTGAAAAGCAAGGAAATGGGAGGAAAAAGGAGAGAAAAAAGGAAACACGGTTGAAGAAAGGAAAGACACCGAAAGGCACCAGCATAGCAAACTATGGGCTTGGAGTGGCAAAGGGGATGGTTGATGTACTGTGATGCTTCTTTAATGTGAAAAGTGATCGAATTCTTGGATGCTGTCAGTCTGTTGGTCGATAATCATCAAGCATCCCCTATTCAGGATTTATGTGCATCAATGTCCCCATTAACAGAAAGCCAGGCCCCTAGATTGCAGCTGAGCAGAGGTGGGCGCCAGTCTTGCCACAAAGAGAGTTCAGCAGTACAGTTACAGTGCACATCCAGACTTACTGTGGCCAACTGTCCAACACAGGGCTGTACAATACGCCGCTTCTGTTGAGATGACCAGCATGATCAGATACAGGTGTAGGACAGAACGGTACAAGTACGATCCCACTGATACATTTCCCCACTGACACCAAGTTGAACCAGCTGCATGCAACTTGCCTACTTTTTACATAGCGTACATATTTCCACAACTTTTAATTTGCAGCAACCTTTAAAGAAAAATAACGAACTATTGGCTGCTCATTGCTACATTAATGTAGATATTTTAACTCGATTTCTTTTCATCGTGTGGTCAGTCACACTATTTTTAAGTAGATCAGCTGAAAGCCAAAAACAATCTGATTATAATATTTCTATGGAAATATATACAGAATGTTAAATATGAGTAGGGGTATACATGTAGTAAGTAGGCAAGTGTGCTGCTTTTGTCCCTCACCATGTCCAGCTATCCACCACAGGTTTAAAAAGCATGGAGGTCAAGAGCTGCCAATATCAAAGTTAAATCACTGAATGGAATTCAAATTAAATTGTCCAACTGTGTGAAAGTTATGCAAATGAGATAGTTATGTAAAAAAGTTGTAAAAATATTTTTGCTTGAAAATGAAAGCAAAAGGAACATTCCTTTAAATTTCTTTAAAGGATTTTTTAAACTCAAATAAGTTGTTTATTATAAACAGGGTAGATAATCGGTATGCTTTGTTATTTCATTTAAATGGATTTATTTGATTATGAGAAAACACATATAACATTGCATTAAAGTCATTGCATATGTAAAAAAAAAAAGGCTTATTTCTATTGTGGGCCTCATGATATGCAAAGTGACACAGATTCAAACTGTAGCAGTTTGTCTGCAGAAATTTTCTTTTTACTTTCTTTGGTTTTTGTTATCAGAAATTCTTAGTGTCAATAAGAACAGACAAAAATACATTTCAAACTGCAAAACATTGCCATAACTATAACGGAACTTATACAAACTAACTGGAATTTGACTTTTCATTTTCATATTCCAAATGTGCATCTAAAATTGTCCTATGTCTGTCATTTATAATTAGGTTATTTGATGTTGTCATGCACTTTCACAAAAATTGAAAATATAATTTGGATTCATCTGACTGATTTCATTTTAATATTGGCATCCCTATGCACGATTAACCTTCATTTCAGCAATTCAAAGAGATACTAACTGCACATTATGTTATATGCTTTTCATCTATTTTAAGATATATCTATCTTACGTGACCTGAAAAACTTAAATTAAACCAATAGCAGCCTCATCACCACATTGACCGTTCTTTTTCTTTTTTTTCGGGTGGAGAGCAGAGGGTTGAGGAGCGCCTTGGCTCTAGGGCACTGGCTCTCTTTGCGGCACGACTTGGTGACACCCCCACTGAGGGTTATCTGTCTGGGTGTTTGGGGGCACCCACAAACCTTTAACATCAGAGCCTGACTGGAGCGCAACGCAGCCAGGGTTTTCAGAGGAAGATCCTGCACAAAGAGGCCCTACACACCAGGGAAGTGGTCATTTCAGTCAGTGCTGGTAATGGTGGCAACAGGCCATTTTCTAACCACATAAATGTGAGTCGTACCTCATGTAATCTGACTTTAATCTGACTTCAGTTAAAAGAAACTGTTTCTCTGCTTTCAGAGAGTCAGGTGACCAGGGGGATAGCAATCTCACAACTTTGTGTTAATTACAAAGCCAGTCAAGTCAAGATGTTTAGCTAATGTGTAGATAGCTTAGCTTAGCTTAGCATATGTCTTGGCTCTGTGCATAGTGAGAGAACAAATACCTACCAACAACTCTAAGACATACTCATCTATCTTATGATGTGTTCTTTTGCTTAAGTTTGTATGTGAACAGAAATCCCACAGTGATCTATTACCTAGATGTGTTGCACTGTAGCGAGAAATAAACTATGGTTCGTCAAGAACTTCCACCAAAACCACAATCAGACTTTTTACAGCTGTCTTAGTGTGCAAATTAAATAAATAAGACACTGTCTGTAAAATGATGCTTAATAGTTATCTGTAGTTTAATTTTTTCACTTTAGACAGAGCTTCCAGTCTTTATGCTAAGCTAGGCTAACTATGTCGTCACTATAGCTTTGTACTTGCACAGATATGAGGTATCAATCTTCTCACTCTTCTCAAAGAGAAAGCATATATCCCATTTTTTCCACTATGTTGAATTATTCTTTTAACAGTGGGGCTCGTGCAAAAAAACACATTACACAAAACAAAAGAAATATTTGCCGGTCTCGCTGGCTTTGTCCTAAAAGGCAAACTCAAAACACTGAACATTTCACCCCCCCAAGGGTCTCATAGGATTGAGGCCTGGAGTGTGAGCAGACACTGGGAGTGGACCTCCCATGCAGACTGCTGCAGGGGGCTCTGAAAAGTGTTTGAAAAAGAGAATCAACAGGCATACAGCTTGTTAGAAAAGGGCTACTGGGCATTTTAAGATGTATCTATCCTGAAGCATTTACTGTCCATTGATGCATATCAAAACATCATATATCATCGATAACAAATGTAGGCTGTATAAAATATAAACATGGCCATTTTAACATGGGAGTCAATTAGGATAGATTTGAGTTTTGAGCCACGTTCAAGAGGCCTTTCAAGGACCTGCATGTTTTGGCAGCATTGGTTTCATTTACCAGCTCCAGAGGTTGATGCTTGATAACAACTCATAAAAGCATCTCAGCATGGTACTACTATTATGAGGGGCTTGTCATGGCAATTGCAAGGCATGACAAAAACCCCAACTATAACTGTCTTAGCAGAAGCAATTTAATAACGGAAAGATTGAATTACAATGGACTAAGCTATCTGAAAAATCCCCTTTCCACAGGAGACTCTTATTCTTGGCACCCCACACACAGGCTCTTATCACGTAGAGTTCTAGCAGGCCACTGGTAATTGCCTTGTTTTCTCTCAACTAGCCAAACCCTGAAAGACGTCTGGCCAAAGAACTGCGGAGCTCTGCATGTGCTACACATCATTGTGCAATAAGCCATTTATCAGTCCAGCTTCTGGAGGAGTTTCTCTTCTGCCAACTTCACTATTCTATCCTGCTCTGACTCTATGAAACTGTTATGAGAAATGCATGTTGGATGGACAACAGTAAATGCTCAGCAACATTTATATAGCCAGATTCTAGTTATTCCTAATTTCTATCAGAGACCCTGATGAAAAAGAGCTTTTTATGAAATAGTGACGTAGAATTAGTGTCACGATAATGTTTTCATACCCGGTGTGTGTAGTCTCCACATACGCCCTGGAGAGAACAGAAAAAGGTTTGATCAGAAAGATACTTCAGTCTCAGGCTTCAGTCTACAAATCTATATCAGGCTTTGACTCAGATGGAGGACAATATGTTTAAAAGAGGTGATTATCAGACAAGGAGGGTCTAACAAAAAGAAGCCATCATCTTGATTCAGGGGAAATGTGGTGTGGTGGAGCTTATATACAAGGGACTAAAGACATTTTTCCTGTAATCCTTTTCTTTTGAGAGCTCTAACATTATGGAAATCGAATGCTCATTCTTTACAATTAAAGAAAAGTTGATAAAAAAGCTTAAAAAACAGTAACATAAATAATACTTTGTCACCACTGTGAGCTAGTGAAATATAGGATGTGTCTAAGTACTGCAAACCATGTCTCACCTTCTCCCCTTTGGGTCCAGGTTCCCCCTAGCAACAACAACAACACAGATGAATGAGATATGTCAGTGGTTATCTTAAAAAAATATTAGATAAGCAGGTTACTATCTTAGGAAACTTACCGGGAGTCCTTTAGTACCACGCTGACCCTGTAAGACAGCAGCAACACAGTCAGTCTTGAATGTGATTCAGGCACAAATCACACAATAAACATGATTGAAATGAGTAAACATGTCAAGGTATCAATCAAACTAATTGAGACACTGTTACAAGAGTCCATTCCAATTACTTGTTATGGGTGAAGGCACTCAGTTTGACTTCCCATCAGGCCCTGGGGTGTGCCCAGTGCAAGTAGCTGTCAGAGCTCAGCGACTGGTTGATTAATGAACTCAGGGAGAGGGCCCGCTAGGAAACATCATGAGCACCCCATGCTGGTGACCCCACAGGCTCAGGTCCAAAGCCACTTTGTGAAGGCAACAGCATCTCTATACATTTGCCAGACAACCCCTCAAATCCCTTTTTAATACTCACTGACATCTGTCAGGAAGCAGACTGAGACACAGGAGCTCATTACGGGGCATTAATCAACACTAAACATTATTTCAACAGTATCCACTACACTTGGCCTCCTGGAAATGTTATCATTTGTACTGGCAGGGAATTGACTGGAGCTGTCCCGTGCTTCAAAAAACAAACCCCCTGTCTGACCAAGAGTAATGGTCTTTAAACATAAGCTACTGAAATCAGTAGTGGGCGTGATAAAAGCCAGAGCATCAACCTCAGCTGGACAACACTGAAATATACCGCAACATCATTCCAGAAGAACAGAGGACGTTTATACTGTACAGCTGTATATAGGATGGACGTTATTCCAGAGAATGATCTCAATTGGTGGGGAGAATACCAACTGATCATGAGAAAAGATAATTGATTTTGGATGATTCTGCAAAATCCCAGAATGTGTCCAATAAGGATGTTCAATATCACTTTTATAGTTATAGGTATAGTTAGAGATTGTGGTAAGCTTTAATAAAAAGAGGCACGTTAGAAAACAAACTCTGATCCAGACACACTACTTTGCCAACTTAAAGTACTCACTTCTTCCTGCATTAAAACTGAACATGAACATAAACGTAAATAGAGCGCGGAAGCTGGAGAACTGGATATTTATTTTGGCTATGTAAGAGCTGAGAGTCAGCTGGAGTAAGTTGTCTTCAGATCGTTGGTTGCGAATGATTTCAAAAACCTCCTTCATTACCTGCAACATGATGCTCATTGTGTTGCTAATAAGGAATCAAATGATGTGGTGATATGAGTATGTTAATGGTAAATAAAAGGCTTGAGGCTTTAAATGTTATGAAGCCTCAGTAAGCACAGTCTAAAGCCCCTAAGTGCCCATTTCAGTTAGTCTGCGTCTTACCTACACTCCCTGATTGAAAGCCAGTGTGTGGCTAACAGCTCCCATCTGTCATGGCCTTTTCCCTTCTGCATGCATCCCACTGTCAGCCCATTACTGCTTGGCATAAATCAGGCCACCGCTTTGTTTTTCTTATAACTTTGTAGGTACAAAATAAACAGGCAGCTAAAGTGATCTTCACAGTTAAACAAGGTTCAGCGTAATTATTTATTATTTGTTTTAGCTTGTTAGTGTGCATTTCATGGGACATGCCCAAAGTGTATATCCATGGTTTTAAATTCTCCAGTGCTTTACTGGTGGTAATGGCATTATAGTGCAACAGTGTTGATGAAAAATTAGAGGAATGCTTACCATGTCTCCCTTAGGTCCATTCTGTCCCTGTGTGAACATTAGAACAGTGAGTGCATGTGGTATAATCATTGAATCAATCTAAACAGATACTTCCCCTAAGACTCCATAGGAATATCCATAGCATGTTTACCCACACCCTATAATAACAGAAATGACACTAATAGAGATTTTATTACTATAATGACTATAATCATTCTTGGCTTAATGATGCTCTATATCATCACAGAGCTTTAGGTTCTGGGCACTGAAGAAGCATTCAATTACTCAGTTATTTCACTTTTCGACAAGAATTTAGGAAAACTCACAGGCTTGCCATCCAACCCAATCGGACCCTAGGAAAGAAGAAGGGAAGGAAATGTTTGAGTACATATGGAAGTCAGCAACTGCATCATAAGTGATTGCACCAACAGCTGGTTCCATTACAACACTGGCTAGTTGCTAATACTCTCAAAATACAAAGAATATGCACCAATCCATTGGTATTAGTTAGTGAAATGTAGGTTACAATTAGCTGCAATTCAGGATGTTGTACCACACATGGGCATGGTTTGGCTTGTCACAAAACGTATAAATATCAGACGCTCAGGACCTTGTTGCAGCACTCAGTACTGCCACTGGTGGCCGGAAGCTATATTGCAGTAATACTAGTGATTGAAATAATAATGCCATTTATGTAGCTTCTGGCCAGCCATTCTGAATACATTCTCAAATCTGATTTCCCATGGCTTGTATTGGCTTTGATAAAAATGAGATCTCCTTCTGTCAGAATATATCTTTTTTTTTGTTTTTTTAGATGAGATGTGTTATTGCAGGCTACTTTACCTTAAAAGTCAATACAAGATTCCCTTAAACCATGTGAGCTTTTTGGGGGAATTTTTGGCTTCATTGATAGTGGCAGAGATAAGAGTGAAAGGGGTCAGAAAGGGCTCCGAGCCGGACTTGAACCCAGGCCCGCTGTTTTTATTGTCAACCTGTAACTAGGCTTGGAAAATATCAGGGTATCGCAGTATCAGATTACCTGTTTGTATAAATCCAGAAAGTATGATTATCAATACTATCAAAAATACAGATGCATCATGCGCCACCAGAGGTCGTTCTCTACTGGTGGAACAGCAGCTGAGCTGTGAAAGACGACGACCACGAGTGGCAAAGATAACACATAACAGCCATGCCAGCTGCATGCCAGCAGCAGCGCAGCATGGGAAAGATAGCAGGTAGAATCAGCACAGTTTCTCATCATACTCAGTGAATTAAGAGTTTAGCTCATCCCATCCAAAGCTGGCAGTTGTTGGAAAGATTATCTTGGATATCTTCGTTGAGTTTCATATTGTTTTCTGTCAAGCTTGAATTAATTGTGTGTAATCCTTTGTGTTATTAACTGTGTAGTTTAGTTTTAGTTTGAGAGAAAATTGTACTCAGAAGTACAGTACTATTTCAGGACTACATTAGTCCTCACACCAGCCGCTGAAGCATGGAGGCACAGCAATTCTTGTGTGTGCAATAGCCTGCAAAAGCCCATTTCTCCGTGTTTGTGTGTTCTTGGAGCAGGCACACACGCACACACACAGAAGCAGCATACTGTTCCTCTTTCAGAGGAGTACAGCTGAAAGAGGAGCCGAAAAAAGTGTTGGCAAGCGCCACATGGGGTAAATGTTTTATCAATTATCAGAATCATAACACTCATATCATATATAATATATATATTTATATCGTTTATCGCAGATTACTTAGTGTGTTTTCTTGCCAGTTTCACTCACGGCATGCAGAGAAAATAGACTAGGCGCTGAAACAATCCCTGCAAAGTGTGAGCCAACAACAGAGCTCTGTGCCACAGCATATCCGGTGTGAACAGCCCAGCAGGTTAATAAGGGCCCTGAAAGCAGGCGGCAGTGCTTCCAGGCACGTAGGGGCCCCTCACAGGACTGCAGCAGCTGGTGTGAACCCAACCTGACTCTGCTCAAAGACAGGTTGGGGCTCAAGAAAAAATAAAGCTCTATTTAAGTGATCAAACTGTTTGTACATTATATGTATAATAAAATCTTATAAAATCCAATAAATATAAAGATTAAATGTACATGTTAAGATGGTAATCAGAATGCAGATATCTAGGACCTAAGCATTCATTAGCATATCTTCTATGGCCAGATCTCAATTTACTTACAGTCCCCTATGATGACGGTGATTCAAGAGTTATTCACAATCTATAAATAGTCAGTTCGGTCATGAATTGCTCCTTACTTGTTCTATGGTAACTAATAATTATTGTCACAAATCGTCAAAGCATCGTTTACAGTATCAACCTGACAGACAGCATGGTCACGACTTACTGGAAAGCCTGGAAATCCTCTTGTTCCAGGTTGTCCCTGAAGAGAAACAGAGAAACAATCATGTGTTACGCTTAACTTCTGAGAGTTTAACAGAAGAATCTGCTGGAAGAAGATACAGATACTGCACTGCACTGATTTGGTGGGTCCTGAAATTGATTTTGACGTAAGGAGCGATATTGAAGACTCACATGAGTGTGTGTGATTGTGTTGTCTCTGAACAGGAGGATAATAGACACTGAAAACTAAATGTAATAAAGATGTACGACTTGTGAGATAAGGTGAACAAGCTCAATGGGCCTCATGCATGAATCGTTTGCATATACACACAGATTGGATCTTAAATTGTGCGTACAAGTGATTAGAGAAATTTTGCAGCATTCATCAATACTTTCTTATTTTCTTTTGTTCTTAGGTAAGATCAAAATCAAATAGAGAGCCCTGGACCACACCTGAGCTGATACTAACAAAAGCCGAGTCATTGCGCTGTGACACATTAGTAATGAATCCAATTTAAGCTCAGACAAAATTTATCAACATTCTCTCTGGGCAAGAACAGACTTGACTTTCGTTTAATAATTTTCCTCTTATTGTTCTTAATAGTAACCAAGAATTGAATGTAGCTAATGAAACAGGTTGGTTGGTTACTGATGTGCAGGTAGCACCCCGTAGCCTTGGCCATCATTGTATGACTGTGGATGAATGGGTGATGAAGACCATGGAATGTGACTTTGAAACTATGGAAACACCTTTTTTCATCTAAAAATCTCCATATAAATAAGTAGCATTTTCTTTAAAAAAAGAAAAGTTATATGCACATATTTATGAGGTCATTGTGCATGTGCTGTAAATATCTGTGGATACCTCTATAAGATACAGCACATAGTCAAGCTGTAAGGTTGGACGCGGTGAAAAATGTTGTTGCACTCATCCATCTAACACGGTGAACGACAATGCAGTGAAGAAGTCGAGGTCTTCGACTCACCTCAGCTGTCAGTTCTCTCGTTCTACTTTTTTGTTCCATCTAAGGTCACAACTCGACTCTCTCATGTCAGTCTCACCTGCTGTGCTCATCTAAGTGTTTCTGACTGACTAGCCCTCTGAGGTCAGGACTCAGCTGCTACTGCACAGAGCTTCCTCCACAGCCTGTTATTGATTATAAATTACCGACGAGGAAGAGTGGCCATACATAGTTATGGAAAGAACAATCAATTAGAAGAACAGATGTCTGCTCCAGTTTCTAGAATCTGGTCTAAATCTAAATCTTTCAAATTTCAAATCAATTTTAAATACAAGACACTACATTATGCATTAGTCTCATAGTAAGAAAATCTGGATCATAACAACAGGATCCAGTAAGACATCTGGATAACTATTATTGAAACTCGTTGGACCAGGATTGAGTCTCTTGCTTTGCTTCCTTAATACCAAGGACGATTATCAAAAATATGGCCAAATCACATGTTCTTTAAACAATGCTGCTGTTTACAAACAGTCTGTCATTAGATAGCATTATTCTATCATTTGTGGTGCATTCAAGGGCTTGGCTGCACAAACATGAACCTTATCCAGTTCCCACAAGCCTGGAAACAACAAGTCTCCCCAATTGTCTAAGTGGTGTTTAAGAAGCTAATGTGTTAAACAGAGCTCTTCTAGAATGGTAGCTCATAAAAAAAGGTTTAGCATGGAGGCAGTCAGCAGTGATGCAAGATAATGTGTTTATTAGGTGTAGGGAGAGGTGAAGACACTTACAGGAGGTCCTCTTGGTCCAATGATTGACAAACCTGGCTCGCCTGGTGCTCCCTATAGACGGACAGAAAGAAAGGAAGAAATAAGAAGATATTCTGAGAGAAATTCAGCATGTTAATCCATACCTCCAATGACAAATATCTATTACAGCAGGGGCAAAATCATCCACTAGCATCTGTTCAGCATACACTGCATCAGACTTCAACACATGAATGCCTCTTCTCTCAGGCAACCGTGGTGGTACATGCATGTAACACTCCGGTCTCACTGGAAAGTTCCTCAGTTTAGTCAATCTGAGCGACCTTGTGAAAATAGGAGATGCTGGAAGCTTTATGACTATTTGTAGGGTTAGTTGGTTAACTGCTTTAGCTTGCAGATTAACTGCTGACATGCTAGCCAGCAGAGCATGCTGTGGCTATTCTGTCACAATGACTGTCCAAGGTCCAAGTTAGCGAGTCAGCTAGCTTTGTTGTTAACCAAACAATAACCTAGGAGGCAATCCAACAATTTTACACATCATAGTCAGTTTGTCAAATCATTTCTGTGGCTCTAAAGTCTATGAAAATAACCCAGATGATGGCATCAGATCAGGATTGTCGAACAGAAGTCGGACAGATATTCCATCTTAAATGAATTGTCTTCTGCAAATAGCTGATTTCAGTATTGTACTTCATAATACGACAGTGTGGATCAAAAAGGCAGTGTTGCTGCTTGCACACAGTGGAGCCTCTGAACTCTGGATCTGGCACAAAACAGTGGATTTGCACCGTGACAGCAGCGGTCTGTGCAGCCCTTCTGACCCTCCCTGCACAGACCGCTAAGGCAAGACCGGTCAACTCAGGTTTCCAGCACTTTCCCTTCTTAGCTTCTGTCCTGAAGGGAAACCCTATCTCAAAGACATATCTGATGGTCCCAGTCATCCATCAAAGACAAAGGTGATGCTAAATATTTCTGAACAAATGTCTACTTTCGAAGGCCAATAATTTGTTTTCTCACTCTCAGTTTGATGACAGATGTATCACTTTAGGGCCAGAAGGCAAAGGTAATGATGGAAAAAGAGGGTCAAAGTAATCTGAAGCAGTTTTCAGTTACTTCATTGGTTTTCTACAGCTTTAGTAAATTAGACAAGTGAAGATCTACAGATACAGTCTACAGAGATTGGATTACAAAAAGGTCAAGGTAACAAGGCAAAGTTAGAATCACAACTAAAACCAGGACCCACTCAGAGTAAATACACCCACACAAAACCATGCATATGAGGAATCACAAGCAGGCGAAGCTATGCAGATCTCATTTCCTTCTCCAGCCCATAAAAAGCAGAGTGTCCATCTCCTGTGGTTCTTTTGCAAAACCAATCCATCATGTCTTTCTGTTTTTTCTCTCGGCCTGGCTCAGTTTGCCAGTCTCTTGCCACAAAAACTCTCCCACAAAACCCACAGAAGCCATTTGTTTGAAGAGTGCAGTGTTCTGGAAAAGCTTGTCTTCACTTATTCTCTTTGTGCCTGCCTCAGTCTTCCTTTCCTGGGAAGATACTTCCTTTAAAGACATGGTCTACCGCCAAGTCTGTTGTGTATGTCTTCATCCTCTCCTAAAGACGCAAAACACACGGGACGGATCCGGATCTCCCTATTACAATTAGCTCCCTGCCCAGAAATAAAAAGGAAACCAATAGATTATCTTTGGCTGTGGATCTGTAGATTGATCCAAAAAGTCTCCACTGGCAGACACTTGTCCGCTTGTCAGGTTACTATTTCTGTTCTCTCACAAGTCCGGCCGAGGCTGAAACTACATTTGTTTTGGCTGACTAACAATATTAAAGATGCTTGGCTAATAATCACAATATAACAGTCAAGAATGTGCTGAGAGTTTCCCTTTTTGTTGCACTTTTGTCTGCACTGCACTTCACAAATCATGTCATATTTGATGGGAACAAATCTGTAAATCTGCTGTTTCTGGCTTTGATACAGCTGATACAGTAGACAGGGTGTTATAATTGCTTTGACAAATGTGGATTGTTTTTTTCCTGTTTGGAAGAAGGTTCAAATCCAACAGGAGCATTTGCAACATGTTGAAGTGAAACCAGAGACACCTTACTAAAGCTCCTTTCATTCATTCATTCATTTATTTTTTGGTCCACCTGGGGGCAGTGGGACACAGTGAGGACACAACATCTCTCTGTGGCGAACTTTACTTTACACATCCTGCAGACCAACATAATCATCCCATTGGAGTGGTGTCTCTGGCGGACATCGCTCATTAGCAGCTAAATGTTCTGCGTGTTTACTTTGTCTGACTGCTGTGTGAGCAGGTGCTACTACTGGAAACAAAATTGAAAAGGAAAACATTTGCTGGCTGGAAAAAAAGAAGTGAGTGAAGGAGGCTAAAAACTCTGTCGAGCTGAGGGGAACCTCAGAGTTACAGAAGAAGCTCCATACAATTTAGTCAACATTGGTCAGTGAGAACAAAGGGAGTGGCTGGGTGTATGTCTGAAAGATTCAACCAGTACTTTAAACATGAAGTTTCTGTTTATCCTTGAGGCCCAACAAATGTGTGGAGTGCATGTTCATTTGCAAAGCCGATTATGAATCTCGCATTACACTTATGTTTATTATTTAGCAGTCCTTCTTGTGTTTTTTGCTGCATTTTTGGTACATCATTGCCACCTGTTGATCAGTGGAAATGTGTGAAACAATCAGTATGCATGCATCTATGCACATAAAACTAACAAAACAAGAACTCACTCTCAGAAAAATTGCTCCGTAGTGCTAAAAGTGATCAAAAACTCCACTGAGCACCTTAACTCAGTTGCTGGTAAGCCGCTATATGTATTCACAGTAATGCTTCCACATCTGACTTTATTTTCATTGATGAATTTAAAATCAATTTTCAGAAAACAGCAGCAAACATCACATATTCCCCTGCAGGCGTGGTCCATTATATTGATGTGAATAAAAGTCATGATTTGGATTTTATGTTCCTGTGCTGCTGACATTGACAGATTTACTGTATGTTTACCATCTCTATTGACACACTTTTGCAATTCATGAAGTCAAGTGGGAGATATTGGAGCCGACAGTGAAATATGTCTTCCATGTAATTTCCACCTTGAGGCCAATATCAAACCTTTCTCTCCCAGCTGGCAGCTTATATTTATGGTAACTTCTACGAGACAGAGAGCTAAGATTTAACAGTTGTGCAACGCACCAGTAACAACATTTATTTATCCCAATATATAACTCTATTCATTCAAAGTTCTCTTTGAGAATCTCCTCATGTACTCTGCTGTGGCCTCTGTAAATGTTTCCCCACTTTCTTTGGGGAGTCTTAAATTTGAACTTTCAGACGCTTATGTGACAAATCGTTACTATTGTGTTTCATGGTGTAAAGAGTTCAGGTAATCCAACCAGGGTGGGAAACCATTTACAGAATGTGACCCCCATGCTTTTTGAAAATACAGAACTGAATCCCTGATATAAATCACATGCTACCTGTGAACACAGTACAGTGCACAGCTCTGTTCTGCTAACAACTACCAAGTTTTTTTCATCCTACTTTTGCTTATGCAAGCAGACGGCTGAATCGGAATTATTTTTGAACAGATTCTTGCTAATTGCACATTGTCCTAAACTTACCTTATCCCCTGCGTGTCCTTTTAAGCCCTGGGATCAGTCACAGCAGACACAGTCACATGCAAGAAGGTGTGAAGGGAGGAGAGAGACACAAGAGAGAGAGGAACCAGTGTTAGAGACATGGAGAGGGTTTGGGGCATGCAGCATCCTCAGGACTAGTGATGGGGTGGTGGTGAAAGAACTTAGGCTGTATGTGGAAGTGAAGTGGAGCTAAGTGCAAACTAAAGGACTCAGTATGCTTGAAACAAAGTGCTTTTCAGAACCTCAAACAGTGTCTGACTCATCCATACTGAGGCTGAAATCCAGCACTAATGTCACTTTTTGAAACAGATAATTAGGCTTTTTATGCAGCTTTCTCATCATTAATACAGCAACTCTCATCACTTATGGTGAATGCTTTCCAGGAGAGGCTGCCCACATGTACTCCCCTACTACGCCATGCATCATGACGATATCATAAAAGACAAATGTTGAAGGGGCTTTTGCTATCAGATGGGGTCTGACGGCATTTTATACAACCAAGTTTGTTAAAAGCATGCTGGGACCTGAAGGATTTCAGTAACCAGAGGAAAGACACCACGAGTGCAGAATCACTTTTCTAACAGACACTGTGATACAACAAATCTGAGTAAGGATTAAATATGTCACTTCGCTCCACTTCCTTTGAGAAGGGGCATGAGGGAAAGAGTTTAACTAACATGCCAGTTCACCAATACAGACCTTTCATTTAAATTGAGACATAAACACCTTTGATGCATTAGATACAATCCCCTTTTGGTCATTTTACATTAATTGTAAAGGTAATCCAATAAACACCAAATTATTTGTACTTTTTTTAAATTCGCAGTATCAACCGTGCAAAACCTGGCCTTTCTGACTTCTTTGAATAAAAATAAAGGATATCCACCACTGAAATAGTATGATGATTGGGAAAAATTATGAAATTCCTTAGCTAGGTGAGAGATGTGATTTATGGAGAGCAAAGCATTGGGTGAGTAAAAATAGTATCCAGTATTAGATATCCAAAAGAAACCAAAATATATGTTTAAAACTAGCCAAATGAACTGAGTGGTAACCCTGTAAATTATAGGCCGCTAACTGCACAGAAATAACTGGAATACCAGTGTAAAAGGAGATATTATAATAAGTTGGTTACACTGCCTGGGTGGGCTGAAAGGGACATCAAGCACAATCCGTCTGAAATTACAAACAGCAACATCTAATACCTCTCTGGGGATTCTGGGCATTGAGCAAATTAGGGAATATATGCTGAAACAAGATAGCAGATACAGGTTATTATTCTTATTCTTAATTTTGGCATTTCTATACACTAGAAGTATTTGTTCATGACATTACCTTACCAGCACTTCCATGCTCACTTAAAGCTGACCCATAGGAAATATTCAACAAATACAATGTTGCATGCTGCTTACAGTTATTTTGGTTGATTAAGACCTCTGCTCAGGTTGAAGGTGGGTAAAACTATGCTATGAGGTCACAGTATACCCCAAACTAATTAGAAAGATAAAGGTGTAACTTGTCCCGCCCTAACAGGTGAGGGAGATGTCAATCTAACCTCCAATAAGAGCTCTAATAAGTCAAATAAGTGGATCTACTGGTCTGGGGCAACATAGCTGCTTTTCCCTTAAATCACTTCTTTCTTACAACTGCTATATGCAATATGTTGCATTTGTCACTGGCTATGTAATTACTATAGTGTGCTTGATCCACAAGCCCAGGTCACTCACCATTCTCCCAGGAATTCCCATACTTCCTTTGTCACCCTATTGACCAATGCAAATTCAGAAGGAACAAGAGTCAATGAAAAGGTCAGACTGAAGTGAACTCTTAAAGGGATACCTTGGCTTTTAGACTTGTGGGTTATTTGTTATATTCACTACTTTAATTTAATCTCATCTAATTTGAACTAAAGTCCAACAGCATATTATAAGAAAAGTAGTTGCTACACTTGACCAACGTTGTTAGAATGGATCATAAAAATCTAATGGTGCTACTGTGTTAGAGATGCTAGTAAAAGTCATAAATGCCATGGTATCCATTTAAGGACTCAAATAATTTGTGTTAAGAGGGCAGAATCAGTTTTCCATGCCATGCCTACTGTTTACACTACAGATAAGCATTGCTTAACACTGATAGAAAGAAAAGAAGTTGATGCAGTCATGCCCAACCCAAGACTCCTTAAATTTGAGATGTTTGAAATAATGCCCCAAAGTGATCAAGTATTCCTCACATTATTTGAGGCAATTAGTTGTTGGCACTTCTATATCTAATGAATGCACCACCATCTGTCCCTAGCACACTATAAAACCTTTTTATGCATACTTACAGTAATTAACTGGCAGCAATTTTGCCTGCAAAGTATTTTTTTACTGTCTGTCAACTGTCTGTTGATAGAAATCCTTTTGCAATACATTATTGTATTCTTGGCCATTTACCACACAATACTGTTCAGAGTTTCGTCAGTAAATTGCTGACTATTTGCAGTTCACTTTTCAGTGTAGATTTACATTAATAAAGACATCACAAATAAAAAAACAGACATACAGGCTGAAACCATGTACCAACAAAGCTTTTTTTCTCCTATTGTAGCTGCATTTGTTTTACTGCAGTGTTGTTTTTGTGGACTGCAACATACATACTAAGGGTTTGGGTACTACAGTAGCCTTCTGCCAATGAATAAAATGATATCACAAGTGGTTACCTTACTTTGCTGTTTTTAAATAATACAGATTCCCATCTGCTCAAAGTGACACATGTATCGGCCACTGGAGGCAGCAAATACCAGGATAGGGTTTTGTGACAGGAATACAACAGAAATGCAACTAGTTTATTAGTTTACAGCAAGTTTAAAACAACATAAAACCAACGCACTACTAAAGCACGAAGCCATGATCTTATTGTCCACTCTCTGTCTCTGCTCAGATGTAATTTGGGTCCCATCAAATGGCTGCTAGACACAAGGACCCAGAAAACGAACTAATTCAACTGTTATGTCTCTTTTCCGAAAATGTCCAGCTCAGGGGTTTCTCCTCCACATCCAGCTCTGTTCTCATATGAGCAACATGTGATTTCTGAGTAAATACAGAGCTCTCAATCTTCTTCCTAAACAATATATCCATGGAGCTTTGCCAAATGAAGGGCTGGTGTCACACAGCAGACAGGAGATGTATCAGAATTGAACCATCAAGGATAACCAGTGTTACTGCAGAGATGGTGCCTGGCTCCCTCGTGATGTAGATCAACTGTATGCCATCCCTCTTCCCATCTGTGTATACTGAGTCTGATTCAGCAACATAGATCCGGCTGTTTTCTGTCCTGATACATCAGATGTGCTGGTATCTCTGTCATTAGTATGTGGTATATTTTTTTTAAAGCCCTTAAGTACTATCAGGCTACAGCTGGTCTCTTTGAAGCCCTGTCCAAGGTCCTGATTTAAACCAAGGCCTTGGGGAGAATCTGGCACCACCAAAAATGGGTTTAATCCAGAGCTGGGGGCTTTACAAAGTGCCTAACGTGATTATTTGCAGTGACCACAAAATACAACCTTCACTGAAGTAGGTTTTATAGCCATGAGAGGAATTGAGTGTTTTGTAAAACCTCATTGAGTTCATGTGTTGCAATACATTCCACAGACAGAAACCTGACTGCTGCTGCACGGTTCCTCCTGCTGTGAGTCCCGAACATGTTTCTACTCATTGTTTCTTGCCGAAACGATATAGACATAAAGACACACACACACACACACACACACACACTTGGTACTACTTGTGAGAAAACCCATGAGACCAAATTTGTTGTGATATAGTTTTGTATAGATAGTTTTTGCTTTTAGAAATGATGAGCAAATTATCATTTCAGTTAGTAGAATGTACATAAATACAGCACACAGTGATATTGCTCCTGCTGCATGTGGAGACATATGAGTTGTGTGTGTGTAAGGTGAGGAGGGAACAATGTGTATATGAATCATCATTATATCAGTGGCGTCTACCTCCTCTGGTTTAAAGACTTATAATGTCACATTCTGAAATAACCACACTCTATGGAAAGTTTGGCTTCCTGATTTTCAATTCTTACAGGCTCTCGTTCCAAAAACCACATCCTCCTTTCCCCCACTCATTCAAAGACCACTCGTGATTTAATTTCCCGCTGCTTGACGGGTATAATCAATCACAAATCCTGAAAGGAATCTCATCCTATCTTTGACACTAACTGTCAGCACAACTCCAGCAAAGGAACATGAAAAAAACACAGGATTGGTCTCTGCTTGAGACTGTTTTATGGACATGTTTCACAAGTGAGCTTGTCAGATCACAATGGGCAGGTTGCTGGTTGTAACTAGCTACCCAGGACAAAGTTCAGATATTAGATGGCCACCTGTTGTCATGATAGGAACCATGTGGGTTTGACATGTAGAGACTGCTAGCTTAGCCGAAAGATGTTAGTCTGAAGAGAAAGGAGTTGTATAGATGATTAAACAGAAGCAGATTTAGTCAGAGACATTTTATCAGCATAACATTCAAGCTGTAAGAGAAATAGAGACAGAAAAAAAACAGGAGGCCATGACACAATCCTGCCAACAGCTCATGGTGTCATGTTAAATTTTTTAAAGCTACAAGCATCAGTTCCACTGCTGTACTGACATCTCTGAGGTTTCTCAACAGAGACGTGATCATATATATATAAAAGAGATTCAGATTGTTTGACTAAATTGAATTCCATGTTGACCGTATGTTGACACATAGTGTTCTGTAATGAGCCTTTAGATGGAGGGTTCAAGTTCAGCACAACTCGGATTGCCAATTTTGTGATCTGTAGGGAATGGTACTATGACTATGTTTTTCCTTTTATTTACAGATTTAATCCATTTTCAATATTTTTAGATACCCATTAACTACCAAGTGTTTCACTCTTCTAAACCTGGTGTGGACCCTGGTCTCTGTTAGCCTCATGGGCCAAATAAGCCCCACCATTTAAAAAAATGTGCATTTTTGTTATGCTGTAATATTACCTGGCTTCAGTTTTGTTATGTGGTAATTTGATTTATTTGATTAAAAATCCATGTCAAAAAGTACATTTATACTATTGCATCAGTGACCATATTGCCTTCACTAACTGCTGCCATCTAGTGGATGAAATATTTCAATGCAAGTGTGCTCCCAAAATACACGCTTTCAATATAATAATATAAAAGTGTGCAATTTGGTATTGCGTAACTGGCCCTATTGCCTTGGCGGAGTTCTGCGCTCTGCGAGTGCTTTTCTAGTTCCTATATGCCGTGATATGTTCTCATTGATGGTGGGGTGTATGGGTCACAGATGGGCCTCTGTTGTGCCTGGTTGCCTTCTCATACTCTGATTTTTATGTGTGCATGTCAATGTGTGTGTTCCACATGTATGTGTATATTGTCTACATACTCTACATACATATTGTGCATGTGCATAAACACATTTGGCTGTTCCAGCCCTTGTTTTATGCATTCTTGTCTGGCAAACTATAAG
>CAFUXE010000184.1:1261812-1287652 GCA_903364295.1 Serranus cabrilla | reverse complement strand
TATTAATAGGACTCAGTAGAGAGGTGGCGAGAGATCAATACTGCAGTGATTTACTTGTATATAGAGCCACACAAAGACACAAGTTAAAAAGACAGTTACCGGAAAGCCTGCTCGTCCAGGAGGACCCTAAAAAAAGGGTGAGAGAAAATTGGTACAAAAAGGAAAGAGTACATTTTACCAATAAAGTCCACATAATGAAAAAGTGCTGCACTGAGCCAGGCCAGAATAAAATGAATTGAAAAGGCTTGAGGTAGTTACTATGTTGTATGATTATGTTTTATTTTGGCCTTTACAGCTCAGTGACAGCACACAGAAAGAACATTGCTGATGCAGTAACATGCCTCTTTAAATTCCGGTCAACAGGCATTCAGTAAATCCTATTTCTATCACAACACAGGATTTTTTTTTAACACAAAACATAAACAGTGTCTTTCATTTCACCACAAAGAATCATGCAAAGTTTGGTTTTGGGAGAATGCATGCTGAAGGTTCTTATGAAACAAACCCTACTCAAACCTCCTAACTGACCTCAGCCTAGTTGAGTACCTTGCTAATGCGGATATGACAACATGTCAGCATGGTGGCTTCCCTCACAAACAAACACAAGAGCTAGAATACAATGGTGTTCAGTAATGGCCAGGATCTAAGAACAAGAAGGAGCGCACTGTCAAGAGTCAAGAGTGTTTTGTTTTCATTGAGCAGGCGGAACACAAGAGCTTCTTGTGTGAGCAGCAATCGATGGAACACTAATTGGTTGGAAGTCAAAACAGGAACTCTTGACATTTCCAGGAGAAAGATAACTAACTGCTCTTGAATGCTGGCATCAAGGAGTCCATAAGGAGTCTTGCAATAAATGCTGCTTTTCCCACAGAAAGAGGGAGAGAGAGATAGAGAGAGAGACAGAGAGACAGAGAGAGTGGGTGGGTGACTGCTGGCTGACAGCAGGAAAGGGGAAGTCATTCCTCTCACATCAGTCATCCTGGAGGGACATTAAATCTTTTTCTGAGCTTGCGCTGAATGGCTTAGAATCATTTTCTTTTTTTATTCCGTTAATCTTGTGACCCACCCATATTTCTTTTGACCCCTGAAATTACTAAAATTATCAATGAGTCAGATATTTGTTCAAAAACAGAAATAACGATGTACCTTCAACCGGTTTCAACTGGTTCAGCTGAAGGGTTCTGCTCATAGGTCAGTGATTGGCCAATCATTAATGAATCACTAATCAATAACCTTGATCAGCTGATGGACTGAGATGCTGTGCAAATGATGTTGTGCTGTAAATTCCTTTTAAAGGGGCTTGTGACAAATGTTGTTGGTAATGTTAAAAGGATGCTGCTGATTGGTTGATGACAGCAGCCACATAAAACACATACATCATCAAATACTCTACTTTGGGTGGAGCTACTAGGAGGAGAAAGTATGATGGCCATCAGCTTTTAGACCAACCAGTACTACCCTTCAAGGTTTCAGATTTTTTGCTGTAGATTTTGGTAAACTCATTCAATGCAATTTGAAATAGAAATTTTCACCACATATTTATTTGTCTCATTTCACCTCAACCTTATTTTGATGAAGCTTGGGAACAATTCCTCTATAATGAGCTAAAAAAAACAACCTTTGCCGGCCCTCGTTGCCTGGATAGCAATCCAGCATTTTGTGCATTAGTTGTGGAGAAGTTATGAAGTGGTTTGGGAAGGTTCTTGTGTGCGGTAATAGTAAAGACACGAAAAGCTTTTCAGAACCACCTTTTCATACTAGAGAGGGTGAATATTAGATTTGTGACTGTGTTTTAGCTTTATCAGCTTTTTATGTGGTACTTAAGAATCACTGTGATAACTATGGCTTGGTGTCTACTTTTCCATATGTCTGATGTCACTCTGTTGTGGATGACAGTAGAAATCATTGTACTTGACCTCTTTGTAACCGTCAACCTCCATACACTCTTAATTAGACCCAATTTATTAGCTAGCAGGGACAGCTGAGAAGAAAATCAACCACAACTGTCTATCTTATTGTGAGGTATTTTACATTCTGCTCTCATCACTGTGATAGAATGGTACCTGTACGTCAGTCTTAAAGGTTCTAGGTCAGTGCGGCTGGTCCTTGGCTAGGCTGATACAAATTATTCTGGCTTATATCAGGCTGGCAGAGGGCAGTGCACCAAGGTGCATGACCAGGTGCTGAGTGTGAACACTCTGCACGTAAGTGCCTGCCCGTTAGCTACCGGGTCTCCAGGGGCCGTCTGCAAGGGGTAAAGGTCACCCACTGCCGGAAGGAACCCTTCACTTGAATTACACAGTAACCCTCCAACATGTGGCTCCCATTTGGCAAAGTGCTGCTGAATGAATGGGCCGGCAGGGAGGGGTGGGGGGCAATGGGTATATTTGGCCATCGTACGTGGGATGTCTGGTCCCCGGGGTTCTCATAGAAAAGAGGTTTGATTTACTCCATTCTCAGTGGTATTATTTTACCCAGAAGCTGACTATGGGGATACCCTACAACAGGGTGGAACACGAACAGAAGAAAAGCATTACCAACGAATTGTCAGTGAATAAGACCTTCTTTGCATAGCTATACTGAATACTTGTTTGAAATGGACTTATTTCTGCTTCTGTATTTTTAAGCTTGACTGGCAGCTTGTGAAGGACCCCATTTATTATATTTTGTTCAGCTTAGAGAATCAGAGGGTGAACCTTACCATCTCTGACTATGTGACAGTGTTACATGTACAAGGCCCACACAATGGGCCAAGCTCCCCTATAGTCATCAGTTGTTTACTTTACATTGTAGTATATTTACTCTACTACTCCTTCATGTTACATTTTCCTTCACCTGAGAGCATCTTACTCTTAACTTCTAAGGAATCTCCTCTGAAGGAGTGGCAGCTCAGTGTCACTCCCAACTCGTCACATCCAGACGCTTCGTCACGGCCCTCAACGTATGATACAGGCATACAAGGCACCCTTTAGCATGTGTATGAGACGCACCAGGCTTTACATTGACTGATATGTAAACCCACCCACAGCAGTATTACATGGCTTGTGTAAATGACATTATGTAAGTAGTGCAGAGCTTCACCCAGGGCAAGAGGGACCAGTGTTCTTAGTCCATTTGAAACCAAGACTCAGTGTGTTATTGAGAATTAACCCTTGTAACTGCACCCAGTAGTTAGGAGCAGATGTAGTTGTTTTAAGCAAAATCCTCTTCTTTTATCCTCACCTTAGTCAACTGGTTTTATTGTGCAAAGTTAACTGCTTCCTTAACTAGTGGAAAGTGACACAGGTTTCATGACACGAACTGGAATGGAAGAAAAGTGGTTCCATGTGTGTCGGTACAACAAACACTGAGGGCCTTAACCAAACATTGGTATGTAACAAGTTGGGATGACAACATGTTGGTGGTTCGATTCCTGACCATGGTAGCCTACATGTCGAAATGTCCTTGGGCAAGATACTGAACCCCAATGCTGCGTTCATCTGTGTTTGATTGAATTCCTGATGGTGGCAGGTGGCACCGTGTAGGGTAGACTCGGCCACCAGCTTGAATGTGTGTGTGGGTGAATGCAGTCTTTAGTGTAAAAGCGCTTTGAGCGATTGCAAAGGCTAGAAAAGCTACATAAGTGCAGTCCATTTACCATGTACATTTCCTCTGAAAAGCTCAAAACATGTCTATCAGGTTTATGAAACATCTGAGGAATTGTAATTGCTAGTAAGCTTTAATTGTAAAAACAGAAGTAGGAGGAAGGACCAGAGCAGCATTCATAACTACATTTTGAAATGTTTCCTGCTGTGGGACTAATAAAGGAATATCTTAAATGATCTTATCTTATAACATCTGCAGTCGTTTTCTACTTTTACAGGACATGAAAGGCACATCAACAATGTCCTCCTTTTATCAAGCTGTAAGGTTAACTTCAACCATTCAGTGACCATGAAAAAGTCTCTGTGATGTCTTTATGGAGCATCCAACATAAACCCAGCAAGAGCAGATTGGTGTCCATCTGACTAGATACAGTCAACCCATCATTGTCATTACAATAGTCAAGGCAGAAACTTTTTGGAATTTTTTAAGGGTTCTTGAGCCTTATCAGTGTATAGGTCTTTGGCATACTGAATGTCAAGCAAGACTGAAGACACGTGGAATCTGAGCATGGCGTTTAAAATGCTCAGATCCTGTGGATATGGAAGTGTAGTGAGAGTGGAAAATCCACCTCACTGTGTGACCTCATGCACCTTTAAAACTTCCTCTGAAGGAACTATCCCTCAAATTTTCCAGGGAGGGATATTTGGCAGAGGTGATTTTTAGAACTGACTCGGCTGTACAAAAGTCAAACTCATAGTGGCCAGATGTTTGGAAACTTTGTGCCATCGAAGCACAGGAGTCCTTTTAACCAAAGACTTGATTTTAACTATTTGCATCCATTCAACCAAAGATGCCATCCACTTATTTTATTCATGCAGAGTTGCATTGGGCAAAGTCTGTCTTGGTGCTAAGTGGGTAAGAGGTGGACAGGTCATGAGTCTGTCACACAACTCACTGACAACAGTTCACACGCACATGGCACAGGCACTTAAGAGTCACGCTGCTTTTGAAGCAAACCCACACAGACATGGGGAAACATGTAAACTCCCCCCAGCCAGCCAGAACCTTTTGGCAATGAAGGTGATAACGTCTGCAAACCAACACTGACTGAATATTATTAGAGGCCAAATGTAAATTCACACAGTACATTGTAAAAACTGGGGAACTTAAGTTATTTGGATCAGAACAGTGTGGGTTTAACCACAAAATGTGAACAAAAAATGGTTCATAACAGAATATAATAAACCATATTATAAATGATCCATTTAATAAGCACTGCATATTATCACTGCATCCAGACAAGGCAATATGTCTGTGTCAGGTATGGTCGAGGGGAGTTGCTAACACCAAAGTGCAAAAATAACCAGTCACTTTACCACATGCAGGTCACACAAGATGGTCTGGTCTACTTACTGGAGGTCCTGTAAGACAACAAAAGAGAGAGAAAGAGAGAACATTTTTAGATTTAGAAAACTTTTTTTACAGATAGTCTGAGTACCTCAAATGCCGAGCTTATGAGTTGTTCATGCTGTATTAAATATTGTAAACACAGCTTCTAATGGTCTGGGGCTTTGAGCAGGTGCCAGTCTGGGAAGCTGAATCAACCTTTACATGTTTTAGAAATATTTTCTACAGTTTTTTTGTTCAAGAGGAAAGCAGAAATGTACACAGACCCCAAATCAATAATTACAGTTTATAGATTAGGCCATTATTGGTTGATGTGTTTCTTCAACTGACAACAAGACACAAGAAGTATTTCCCAGACACAGCCAGGCTGGGCTGTGTTTTCAAAGACACTTGTTCAATCACTGAGACATAAACCACAGTATCACTTTCAGATTTCTGGGGATCTCGATCATTGGACAGTATGTGTGGTCCCCTGGGGCCACAACAGTAAAACCTAAAACATTTCACTACCCTGGCATTGTTGGAAAAAGTCTTCCTACCGGATGCCAGATGACACCTCATCCCCCTCTCAGGTTACATATAACAAACAGCGGAAAATCATTGTTCGTTCAACCATTTTCACAACATCCAATCGAAATAAAGCCCTGCCTGCTGCCCACATAGCTGTATTTCCACTAATATGTTTCTGCAATGTTAGTCCTGGAATTACTTTCTAAGGAGCTAAAAGAGCAGCCAACCAAGTCCACCAACAACTGAAAAAAAATATGGCTGCACGTGGTCACAAGAGTGACAACAATCAATCAATCAATCCATCCATCAATCAATCCATCCATCATTCAAAAACTCAACTCGATTCTCAATCAACTGGGAAGCAATTGGCTGCAGCCATCAGCTTTCCTTTCATTAGTTTTGAGTCCTTTTATGAGGTGTGAAAGTACTTTAAAATGATTGTGTCTGTAATTAAGTGCAGGTGAACAAGGGTGGACAAAGGTGCTGTTGAAACAGAATTGGTTAGTTTTGCCCAGTATGATGCCCTCTTTCCCCTTTTGGTGAAAATACACTCTGAAATTGCCGTGCTACCTTTGAAGAAACATTGACTCATTTCAAGATGAGAAACATTGCTAAACTTATGCCAATTGTGTATCAAACTGAGAATGAAATGGTCATTCAACAGTTGACTTGTACTTGTCCTGTGGGAAATTTAGAGCCACCAATTAAACCTAAGCTGCATGGAGAACACATAGAAGAGCTGCAAGTCAGATTCAAACCTGTAACCCTCTTGCTGTGGGATGAAAGTGCTAACCACTACACCACCATACAGCCCATATTGGAAACAGCCCTGCTTTACAACAATCACTTGTGTACACAACAAAAGTCTAATTTATAATACTCACGGATATGATTATATAATTCTGGAAAATTATCATGGCTGCAACCAAATGTGAGTTAAACTGTAGATGTAGAGCAATCACCTTTATTATGTGAAACCCTTTATCTTATAAAAGACTCAAATGTCAGGTGAATTTATTGAGTATTTGGGTTCATTAGTATCTCCAGACAGGGAAAATATTATCAAAACTTGAGGCTGTTTGATGGTTTGGATTGTATTAGTCTCAGAAACTCTCATCAAAAAGAGACAGCCGGGCCCATGACTCACAGCCAGCCCTGTAGACCTTTCACAAAAACCAATATACTTTCCCTTGACCTTTTCATGAGCACAATGAGTTTATTGGACAAAACCAATTTCTGCTGAATCCAAACACAGCCGTTAAAGATGTTGTTACGTCAATCACAGCAAGGTGGGGAAAATCACTGAGGACACATCCCTTCTGTGAAAGGTCAAATCAAATCCCCTGCTTTTTCTCTTTTAAGCAGGGCTATCATGTTTGGTCCATCCCAGCCTGGAAGCCTGCTGTCAGCTCCATTTGTTCACTTTGTATTTGCATAAAATAAAAAGTATTTGGAACTAGGAAAACAGGCAGTTAAGTTATAGTGTTAGGTAACAGTAACAAATGTGTCAATTCCCTCAGAGTGAGGAAAAGACATAGATTAACAACAGGCTGGTTTCATAAAACTGACCAGAGAAAATAGGACAAAAGTGCTTTCCAGTTACACTACACTTACAAAATCTTACTTCAACTTGACAGAATAACTAATGTGATATAATTTACTGTAAAAGTAAAGACCAAACTGGGACTGCAGTCTTCACAGTTTCAGACCTTCCCGAATATTCCTTAGTATTTCTTTGGTCCAGAATGTCTTTACAGCTGACCAGATTGCTGTGTAGTTTGATACGAATATATGCAAATTGTTCTCAGAAGAGGAGTCCATTCTGCTGCTTTGTATAGCCATACCTCTTAAAGAATCAGTCTACTCAAAGTCTGACACTAATTTTCTGCTGTTTTTAGACTACCAGTATACACCTGTCCCTTTCACTTCAAGCAGTTAGCTCCTTTACCCCTCCGACTCCTGCCTCACAGTGGGAAAACCTCTGACCCCTGCCCTTATGCTACCGTGAAGCCAGAATTTCATTAAGTACACAAATATGAAAATCTATGGTGCAACGTTACATTAAAGTAGCTATATGGACATTAGCATCTTAAAAGACACAAATTAAATTAACTAACTATGATGTTCGATTAGATTTTCATAATATTCACCCCATTCACAATTTACATTCCCACAAGAGATCCAACGTGATCGAAATATTACCGTGTTGGGTGATTGTCTTATTTTACCAAAATAATACTCTCAGCCCACATTTTGTTTGGCTGACTTGTAAACAGATATCAAAGACAAGACATGTTTGCTCCTCTCAGTGGTCAATACATTTCACATTTTAAGCAGATCTGTGAGGCCTGTGTTACTGAAGCGCACATAGCATATTTGGGACTAGTGCTACTGTACTTGGTGCACAATATAAGAACCCCTAGTCTAATAACTTGTATGGTTTCTATAATGAGATGGGTTCTGCATAATTAAGGTTCAGATACTGCAGGGCATAGCTGCTGCAGTCATTCCTGCAGATGTTATCCACTCCCTAAAGGGTAAGCTTAAACCTTCTCTGAATGCGACAGTGGGAAAAGCAAACATGGAAGCAAGATTCCTGTTGCATTCTGGGCCTGCCATCACATCCTGTTGGCTGGGATCCCTCACCCAAGGGACATACTGTAGAGCACCTTGATCCAAAGGCACTTTGGGAGGCCTGGGGGAGGGGGGTTCAAATATAGCCCATGAAGTGGCGCCTGACGAGGGGCCGCTGAAGCAACAGCTTTATTTGTGACAAGCAGTGGGCACAACATGAAACAAACTTTACATTCATAAACACACGCACACACACCAAAAGGGAATTTGCTTGACTGCATTGATGTCATGTATTTCAGGCCCTCTCCTCTGCTGAGTTCAATGCTGTCTAACTATCGCTAACACCTGTTGTTACTGCTTATGTAAGGGCACTGGTGATTTGGCCGGAAATGGAGATCTAATATTGCATGCCAACATGCACAGTCATGGGCGTTCCCCCTTCCCAGCTCCTATTGGAGTCAGTCATCTATTTAACACTGATTTTAACATGTTTTTAAAGCAATTACACAACCAAATGCTGGGACACTTTGTTGTGATATTGAATAATAAACAAGGACCATGTTCAACTCTAAAAATTCCAACATTCTACGAGAATACTTTACCTCTGCATCTGCAAGAGTTCTAAACTTTCAGATGAACCATAATTAGGGTCACTTTACACTTACTACCTTTAGTGTTACAAAGAGTAGAACCAGTGTGGTGAGCAGGTGGGTTGCCATCTTAAGTCCCAGTATATGGATCCAGGAATAACCTGGAATTTCAGCTCTGAAAATATCCGGATCCAAAAACCCACCACAGCCTCCTGATTGACTCTGCTCTCTCAGATTCCCTTGCTTCTCCAGTTGCCCTTGTAAACACACGGCAGCAATCCGTGCAACTGCTTTGGGAGCCAGGCTTCCTTTTGGTGAGCACCACAGAGAGTTTTAAGGAAACGGAGTTCCATGTGAGAATACACTGGGAGATGATTGAAAGGCTGAACATTAGGAAGCATACATAGCCAGTGGAAATGGGCCAATGGTTAAAATGTTCGGACTAGTTTGAGATAAAGTCTGACACCGGACCCAACCGACATTCCGGATTTTACCACTAGGTGTCACACCTGACTCAGCAGCTGTTTGAGCTACAAAACAGCGACTTTGGTTCACTTGGTAATGCAACTGACAATAAGAAAAGATTATTCTTCTTCAAATACACAAACCTTCTAATAAACCTACAAAGTGTGCATATCTTCCCCCTCCAACCTATACTGATCTTGTTGATAGCGCTGGCCTCAGGCCAGTAGTAAACTGGGCACTAGTGACTGTGTTATTCCATTTATTAACAAACAGAATATTTGGTTAATTAATCACATTATCATAATGTCCAATGTTCCTATCCTGCAGAGCACAAGAGCAAAGAGAGATAGTCAATCAATGATGCCATCATTCTCCCAGATGGATGCAAAAATAACTGCCAATATGTGTCACCAGATATACTTTGCCTGCCATGAATATATCTGAACAGCCTGCCCAGCTGTAGTTCATGTGTGGAAAACACGAATACAAGTTGATTTTGTGTCGTGTGTCGGTTCCTGATGTCGGTTGCTTATTAATTTGTTAAAACAACGGCTAATGTCGGATCAGCAGTCTGTTTTTCTCTGTTCCATGCGATTTCGCTCATTCAATTATTCATTCATGTGTAAAATGTCCTGTTTTACTTGGAAACACCCACCTGCCCCTTGCAGATACTTTACTTCCTGTCCTTTACGGTCTGCCCCACCTCGATGACCTTCCCCTGTCCCTCGCTAGCCCTCTAGTCACCTGTTCTTTATCATCACCCTCCAGCCAGTTCGTCTTTGTGCTTCCATGTCAAGTGGTCCAGACCATGTTTTTAAGCTATCTTTTTATGTTTTGAGACAGACCTTTTGAGCACACAAGCCGAAGTTTAAGACAAGAAGTTTATACCTCCTTGTCGTGTATTTGAGCCCACTGGCTCTCTGTTACAGCAGTAAAGCTAATACAGTCAGTGTGTGGAACGTACTAGTATTTTTTATATATATATAAATGGGAGCATACGATAATAACAAGTAAGCAATAAAATAGGCAATTCATCACTGTCTTTACAACGTTACATATGATTAAGGTATTCTCCAGCTCCTCCAGATGGGATATATTGTATTATCCCCTGCAGTGGAGTCAGGGGGTCTCTGTCAGACATTCTCCGAAACCCCCTAAAGGGGTTTGTGCATCATGTAGGCGTCATGATCAGATACTTGATCCACGTCAAGTGGCCAGAAATGTTTAAACGTGTGTCCACAGTTGAAGGTATCAGAGCCTCCACCTGATTGCTTCCCTATACTGACAGTAGTGATGCGCGGGTCTGGTTTTTCTCCAACTTGCCAACTGGCCTCCTTTTCTTTTAGCTCTGTAATCTCCCGACCGTAATCTTTCCCACACTTTTTCTTCCATCTTCATCTTCAAAAGCTTCTTTTGATTCTGGTTTGTTGTGGCCGCTGTTTGGCGCTTTTGTGATGTCAGGTTGCAGGTGGATTTACCCAACAGTGTTGTTAATAAGTAGGCTGTTTTGGACATATTTATTCCTTCATGACCTGCCCCACCTGTCCGAACCAATGAAGTGACCATTTCTTGACGCAACCTAACCCACCCCAAGCGGGTAGCCCACGAGACCTGCGGATTGCGGGTCAGCCCGCACATCACTAACTGACCCACTAAAGTTGCATAGAGAGCAATGATCTACCAGTTCTTTGATCCAATAAATAACAAATGTACTGTTTATAGTTCAGGTATTCTGCCCTCCAACTTAACTTTGGTGTTACACTGCTTTTTGCAGGGCAAATAGGGCACACTTGATTCTTTATAAAGCTCTTATACAACACTTCTACTGTGATTTTTCATGTTCAATCAAACAACTTGGACCAATAAGTTGCCTGATGAATTGTGCAGCTGTTGTGAGGTGAGCTTGACATCTTACTCCATGTTATGCAAAAATTCAATCTACCCTGACGTCAAAGGTTTAATTTAAAGATATGGTGACAGGACAGTGAAAGACCTGTTTGCATTGTCAGCAGAGCATGTCCAATCACCTTCACAGCCATGCATTAATCACTTGGCTTTGGAGAAAAAAATGTTCACATTTGTAGATATTTTATAGGAAAAATACTTGAAGGATTTTCAGCTGGAGTTGTGGAAACAGTGAAGGGGATTTATTGAGGGGTGTGCATCTATCAAAGGATAAACCTAAATTGCAGCCCACTAATGGGAGGAAACACTCCTCCAACTCTTATTGAGACCTGGAAAAATCATTTTACAAATGTCATTCCTTTTTGACCATTTATTGCAAATGGGCTTCAGTTAGACATGCAGATAATTGACTCGTACAGACCTCTCCTTGCTTTAGCCACAGGGGACTGATAAACCTCAACAACATCGATACTGGCTTCAGAGCCCTCCACAAGAAAAATGATAATAATTGAGACAAACTAACAGTTCGTCAAACATCACTTCCCAAGTTCATTTCCAGCCTGTCCAGTGAAAAGAGAGGCCCAGTAAAAAGAGCAGCAAGAGTTAGGACAAAGGATCCCATTCTTCATCCTCTGCATATTAGCTATATAGAAGACAGCTTAGCCATTCCCATGGAACCCTTATAGCTTTGTTGCCTTGTAAAACATGAAGTCATAGTTTAAACGCTGCCTGTGATTTCTTTGGCTCATGCTAACCTGATGTCTTGCTATGAAAAAATGTCAAATGTCAAGAAAAAGGGGCCATACTAATATGAAAAGATGCTTTCTAATACCGCTGAAAAGCCACTTGTAAATTCTAGGAATGATATTGCTTTGGCTGTTGGGACATAAGGTGAACTGGCACATCCAGTCACATTTACTGTATGTCATTTATTTTGAAGAGGGAGGTTCATGGCCAAAGGGTCTCATACGGAGAAAGCTTTTGGATCTATAGCCTCTTTGGGATATGACACCTTCAGAGTCCAGACAGTGGAGCCAATATGCTTTAGGGGTTGGGAAAAACATGCCAATCCCACTGATGAAATCTCCATGTGCAGACTGTAAAAGTAGCATTGGCAGGATATCCGTTGCATTAAATCAATTAGAGGCCAAATAACTTGCCCTGTATTATACAAACAGCATCTAATTTCATTAAACCCTCCACAGCTGTTTCATGTCATGTCATTCCTCTCAATCCAAGAATGGGAAAAATGAATGAGTGTGGTTGTTTTCAATCATTTAGTAGGGAGACTGGGATATTTTCCAGGCCTTAGACCACAAAAAACAACACTAAGCCTGGGATTAAATAATCACACAGCAAAAAACGACATTGTGTCTTTGCCAGAAAAGTCACTATTAACCTGACTCAGTGATTATTCTCTGAAATTGCTCTCAGGAGTAGCAAACGCACGTATTACAAAACTTGCAGAGCTCCACTTCAGTCTGGACAGACGGCAAGCTTCCTAATGCAATTCATGGTAATGAGTGGGGCTGATGTAGAAGCATGTAAATCATAAATCATTTGTTTAGTCTTTCACTTTTCTGTCATCATCTTAAATCCCACATTTAAAGCTACATTACAAGGTTCTTTTGGGCTCATGCTCAAGTTCTGCTACCTCTGAAAGGACTCGAACATTAGTGACAAACAGCACATTAGCTGACTAATGTTTAATACTACCTATTTTTTTCCACACCTCGCTAATGTTAATACTAACTGAAATACTAGAGATGAAGTTATAATTGCCAGTACTACTTTAAAATGACCCTTTAGGTGTATCTTTCTAACATAATAATTTTTATTTCGAGTGACACCGAGTGAAAATGAGCTAAACACTCATGAAATTAAACCCGATTTAACACTGCAGTAAAAGAAGTGACACACACCACTGACGATCCTTTTCTCAGCGTTTAATCTGTTAGGTTTGTCTGTTTGTGCTGAGCAGGTAGAATGGAGTGAGTTTATCAGAGCAATTTGAATAAGTATGTGTGTTGGGTCTGTTTGAATCTCCCAAAGATAATGAAGCTCTCTGAGCAACAGCAGGTTGAAATACACTATATTTACGCTATATACATATATCCTCTTAATCATGTCTGACAGCATGAGTTCCATGTTCTCATACAACAAACATTTTACTAAGAGCTTGGGAAGCTAATAATGCCCAGGGTCTATCATTACAACATTAGGCTGAACATCAGTGCCCCAGGATACAAGGTTGCATCTCGCTAATCTGTCTAACCACTAGAAGTGCACAGTCAGGACCTTTTAATGAGCCTGCAGTCCCAGCTTCTTTTTCATTGACTTAATGTTGGGTGTTCCATTCAGGCACACTGAGGGTTTATTCAAGTTTTGCTTTTAAACATGGTGAACTGCTGTTGGGCCTTAGGGTAGGAATTAGCAGTACACAAAAGATCTGAGGTCAGAGAAGAAATGAGTTTGACTTTCCAAGAGAGAAGTCTGTGGTTTAGGAAACCTCACGTTCAAGCAGAAAAAAGTATGGGCTGCTGATGGATAATTCACACTAACAAAAAGGCAAAAAGGAGAAAGACCTTAAGACGTGCCAGAGAGACAGCCTTTGTCTTTAAATAGTGAGTGATTATGTGCAAGAAAACTTGGGGGAAATCATACAAAGGAAAAAAAGGAAAAGCCACTGGAAAAAGTCATCTTCTCAACACCTTTAACTGGGATGCACCCACCTCCCACACTGTAACCCAAGAGTGCCCCTTTGCTGTTAAATAACCTTCAAAGTCAACAGCCCCCTGACATGAAAACCAATAAGTCATTCAGCTTGCGCTTCCTTTGCTTGATGTCACCAGCTAAAGGAAGACAGAGACAGAGGAGTATGTGGAAAGAGAGTGATAGCAGATTGATATACTTTTGGTTTTAAAAGATTGATTCAAATGCATCCTGCAGGTTTCGGAGCCCTTCCCCAGAAGCTGTGGGTGTGGTGGGTAGATGTCTGAAGTAAAGAGCTCTCTGGGTGGAGAGACTTTAGCAGGCAGCACTTGTGCCAAAGGAACATCTACTTAAGAGACATTACATTAGATTGGGATCCAGATTATTTAGTGTGTCTTGCCAGGCCAGCAACATGTAAACATACTCGAGGGATAGTTAGGAAAATTATGTCTGTCTTCATTTTCTATTGTCTGCCAATGATTCATCTGTGATGCAAAAAGTTGACATGTTGAGAGAAACACTTTTTTTGCTTTCTTTCTGAGAGGCAGAGGAGAAGAATCAAGCAATTTCATGTCTGTGTGTGTGTGTGTGTGAATGAGTGTTAAGTATAGAGCAAAAATTGTCAGCTTACATTTCGTTTACATATCTCCTGCACCAACTGTTTCACAATTCACTACTCGCTCACACCTTTTCTTGACATTTTTATTTTAATGTATTTGGTATGATGGATCCTCTCAGTCTTCTTGCCCCTACTACTTCCAGAAATGTTGGATAATGTGAAACGGCTGATTCCAACAATAACTTCCCCGAGTTATGATTTATTTCCATACCTGCACTTTGCAGGAATTCCTGCCCCTGAAATGTATTAATCCATTTTAAGGACATAATACCATTACTCTCAATCATGCATTAAAAACAGTTTCTATTAATAGGCTGAACTCATGGCACTTCAAATGTGAGCAGTATCCAGGCGCCACTGTCTTCCTCTTTGCCTCGCAATAACAAGAGACTCTGGCCGTCATGGGAGGGAAACCCCACCTCGGCCTGACCCTCGGCACATTACTTAGCTCAGACAAATGGCAACTCAGCAAAGGTTAAGAAAACAATTTCACCAGAGTAAACCCACAGAGTGTTTTATGTATGGGTTAAGACAACAGTATGCGCATTGTGCAGGTTGCACAGTTGCCCTTCAAGGCGCTTAAGTGGTAAAAAAAACACTTGCATAAAAACCAGGCGTATGCACGTAATACGACTGTTCAGGACAGTATCTTTGAGCGGAAAAGCTAAAGATATCAGTCACTTTACCTGATATATCTGAAAAAAAACAGCGTTTCTTAATACTCACCACATTATGGCCACTGAAGCTGTTTTGAAGTGTGTTGTTTAGCAGCACTGTCTACCAGCCAAAGTGATTATGAATGATGCTATGGCCGAAGTGACGTGAGTGTGAAAGGTGGGAGGGGTCAAATAAACCCAGGAGAACAGAGCCGTGTCAAAACAAAAGTTGCTTATTTGAAGTAACATCAGTTAATGTCCTTGAACCCTTAACTTCCGGCAATTATGAGCATTTATTTTTTCTATTAAACTATCTTTTATAACACTTAACCTGGAAGTTTTTTGCCCCAAACTTAGAGATGCTGTTTTCTAGCATGGTCATTATGAAACTGCAGCCTTTAACTAAACACAACGACTTAGTTTTCAGTTCGCATATAAATTCACTTGCAAACTAAACAAAGACAATTCAAGTTTTTGTGGGTTGTATTTTGAAGTGTAAGTTTATCACCAGCGGTGATGATGTCATGTACAGTACAATTACTCTCATTTCATTAAGACTCCATGAGTCCATGATATGAAAAGGGAGCAGAATCTTTTTTGTTGAGGTATGCAGTATGAAATGCAGGAAGTTTCACGAGTTAACATTTCTCAGTGTTATTCATTGTGGGGCCCGTGCCATACGTCATCATTTTCAGAGGAATGTAATCACAGCATAGATTTTACATGACAATTAGCTGCTTTGCTGACACCCCGTGGTGTTAAAATAACCAAAACACACAGGTTTGGTCACTTACGGTTCCCCTATGTGTACTCTGTTCTGTCATCTTACTATAGTGAGAGAGGAAAATACTCTGAGTCCAGCTTTGTCACGTTGCTAATGTGAAAAATCTCACTGATATCTCCCTGAGGACCAGCAGGGCTGGAACCCCAGAACCCCATGTGACTTCATAAGTCAGTCTTGTGCCAAGTTTAAGAATGAGGTGCAGTCAGGATTTAAAGAGGTGATTCATTTTTAAATTGAGTTACCAGGCAGGAGAAATGGTAGCCGACACACTACGCTATGCGAGCTATTAAAACAGAAGCTCAGACAGAGAGAGAGGGAGAGAGATTGCATAAATAAATGGAGGTAAAGTCAATGCTTTTACCATGTGCGCTGTAAGAGTTTCACACTCCCCACTACTCTTCGTGTTATAACGGAGGGTCTCACTCTAATAGCTTTCGCCTGTGAGGCTAATAACAAAAGCAGAACCACCAACATAAACATCAAGTCTTACGTTCCAGAGGGGTCCGAGGGGGTCTGGCACTAATCAGCGAGGACTGAATCAAATTGTAAAGAAGGAACTAAAAGAAAAAGTGGGAAAAGATGCAGGACAAAATATCAAATGAATTGAGCACGGAATGATGAATGGAAAAGATTACATTTGAACTTATAAACTGAAAGGAAAAAACATGAGGCTCCAGTTTCTCAACAAGCCTTCCCTTTGCATTGTATTCATATTTGGCCACCAATGCACCCCCAAATCCTTGAAATGTTTCTGTGGCTGCAAACGCTGAAAGAAGAGTCCAAGATTCTAGCAAGAACCCCCTCTCACAGTGTGATGGCGGGACCACAGCAAAGCTTGGATTTCAGCTTCTCTGAACACCCACCCCTCATCACCCTCTACCCAATATCTGATTCCTTCTCACACCTAACACTGAGCAGCTCTCAGTTTCTGAAGGCCGATGTGGTTGCCAATATATAACTGGAGTAAAGTTAGTATATATAGTTTGCATTCTTCGTTTTTCAGAAAAATGTATTCCAATCATGTCGGAAAAGGTTCAGAAAAAAACATTTTGATTGTGATAAATTGAAAGGCCTGAAATGAATGCTGTAGGGGTTTACAGGGTTTTAAAATCCAAACACAATCTGACATACAGTGGTGGAAAAAAGTTTTCTGACACCCCATGCATTTGTGAAATGTTGCATTAAGAATCACTTTTTGGTCTTCAAGTGCAATTTCTTTGAATACAGTCACAGTCAAAATGCTAAACAAATCCTAAAAAAGCCATTAAAAACTTAAAATTGATTGGTGCCATGAAAATACATAAGAAACATTGAGTATTGGGTCATCTTCGTACCAGTGCTCCACTAATGAAGGTCGTGCTTTTTATTGAAGGACACAAGTTTTGTTGCTGTGCTTCGTCTCTATATAAAGCCAGCACATTTGAAAGTTCTTCAGAGACAAAAATGGCTAAAACAAGGAACCTAAAGCAGGAAACAAGCCTGAAGATACAGATTCTCAGCCAGGAAGGGTACAGCTGCTGCCAGATAGCCAGGAAGTGCAGATGCAGTCCTTCAGCAGTTGGATACTCTGCAGAAATACAGACAAAGCAACAGCTTGGAAGACAAACCAAGATCTGGGCGTCCAAAGGTTTCTTCAGCAAGAAATGACCGCATGTGCAGGGAAAATCGCTGAATGACATCACAGGAGCTTCAGCAGCAGAGGTCAAACCAAACTGGTGACCAGTGTTCCACCTGCACTGTACGTGGCCGACTTTTACATCATAGCTTAAGGTCCTACAAGGCTGTCAAGAAGCCCCTAATCAATGAGAGACAGAGGTTAGCCTGGCGTCGTTTGGCCCAATCACACAAGAACTGGACAGCCAGGAACTGGAAGAAGAGTCTGTGGTCAGATGAGTCCAGTTTCCAGCTTTATCTTCCTCCTGCTAATGTGAGGGTACGCAGAAGGCCAGAAGAAGAATCATCTCCAGCATGTTCAGTACCTACTGTCAAGCATGGTGGAGGCAGTATCATGCTCCCTTCTGCATGTGCACTGTTCCGTCAAGGTCAAAACTGGATGTTTCAACATGATAATGTCCCTTGCCACAGATCCAGGGCCAGTAGAACCTGCTGCAGGAGCACTGCAGGATAAGAGTGGCCAGCTCAATCCCCGGACATGAGCCCCATTGAAAATTTCAAGGGTGTACGAAAACTTTTTAAGAGAATAATACTGTGAATCTCAGTGTTTCTTACAATAACAAATGTTCTATATCAGTTTATGACATATCTAAGCCCTAGCTATGATCATCATATTTGTCCTATTGTCATGACAAAAAAGAATTAAAGTATTTCAATGCCTACTTTTTACAGGGTAATAAAACCACTGAAACAGGCATGAGGCCATGGGAGAGTAAAACTTTTTTTGAATACTTGAGTGAGTTGCTTTGATATCCACCTTGATAATTAGGTTCAGGCTTCCAATTATGTTCAAGTTAGCCAAGAAACTCCAGCTCTCCAAAGCAGAGAAACAGCCTCCACCGTCATATCCGAGTGTGCTGTTTGTCATTAACTGGCACACTTGAATGTCATATGGCCAGGTTCAGAATGGAAGCTGTCATCAGAGACATTAATCAGCTGGGCTCCACTGACCAAAACAAATGAATCAAGCACACATGGAGACACGATGGGTGTAAACAATCACTTTAAAATAGCCCACAGCAACCCTACATTTATCTTCAGGTGAAAAGTGAAGCCCATGACCTTGGATGTACCATCAGTGCAAGGTAAATGAACAGTTTGTGGAACAGGAAATGCAACATTTTTAGTGCTCAGCTAATTCATGCGTGGTCCTCTGGTTCAGCCAGGAGGTAGCCTAACCTCCAGTCACTCCACTTTTTAATACTTTAACCTGACAGATGTTAAAACCTGAGAGTAGATAATATTTGGTGCATTTTTCTAAACTGTAAGTAAAAGTTTTGAATCACCAAAAGTTGATGTCAGACATATTGCACAGAGAGGACGAAAAACAGGTAGTCAGCAGGGGCCTCACTGCTCAGTTTTATCTTGGGGCATTGTTAAAAATAAACTATTTTTTAGGATTATCTCTAGTTTTTTTCCCACATGCATTGAAAGTCCTGGTGCTGACACACTGGTTGATTAATTTGTTAATCAATAACAGTGTCTCTTTAATAGTTAGTGTCATTGATAAAGCAAAAATGCTAAACATGCTGGCCTCTTTACTGCTTCTCTCTCTTCTATCACTGGTGCTACAGTATTTATGGAGGATGGTAAAATGAAATGACATTCTGACAAACTGCTCAGTAATTAGGTCTGTATTACATGTCATGTCCGTGATAAACCTTTAGGTCAGTGCTCAGTGGTTTGTCTCGCTCTCCTTCCCAAACAGCCTATCAAAATAAACAGTGACGGCTGATGAGGGATGGCATGTCCACAGCAAAGACAAACAAAATGAAAAGCTCAATCACACGATGAGATCGGGTTTCGTACAAAGTAGCCCATAATGAGAAAAACAGGCCCAGCCACAAAACGGCAGTTTACCTCCTGCTTGGCAGAGTAATGACTGACAGGACATTCTCGCATTCCTTCATCTCACCACCAGCGACCCCTTGTGCACTTCTTTGTTTCCTACCCCTCTACTGTCCAGAAAAGAACAAATCGGAATAGGAAAGTAGAGGTCACAGCGCAAAAATATGTGGACCATGCATGTGGGCCTTGTAAAGCTGAGCATTGATATTTGACACCCCATGCTGTGCAGGCTGGGACACCACAAACATTTCACTGCCTTGTATCCCCACAGTGGATGCACTGCTGATGCTGTATAGGGAACAGAGCACAGACATGTGTTGGTCACGGGGATTTAGACCTGACAGGGTTTCTAAAGGAAAAGTCATTGTATGCCACCTAAAGCACTAGAAACCATCCTCTGGGGACCATGAATGTCCAGTAACTGTCAAACTGTTTTATAATAATAATGATAATAATAATAATAATAACAAACTTTATTTATATAGCACAGATACATGAAATGCATGTGCTTCACACTGAGTAGATAAAATGACCATAATAAAACATATCCCTCTCTCTTTGGCTCTTTGTACCAAATTCTGTGCCAATCCATCCATAGAGCCACGCTGATAAAATGGCTGAAGCATCTAAGGAAATATTAACTCAACACAAACTTTTACAAAGACATTGTGGATGAAATGCACAAAATATGGTCTGTCATCTACAGCAGGCTTGTATTCAGTCTTGGCCTTGTTAAACTATTGACAGCTGAACCCCAATAAACTAAACGGTTTCCACAATCTGCGTATGTGCTGTTTTTTATCTGGTGTTTTTTTATTATTAGTATTTACTTAAAAAATATACTTCTTTTGAAGAAAGAGCTGGGATGACATGCAACAAAGGTCACAAAGCTGACTTGTACCTGGTAAGCATCTTAAAAACCCTTGTTTTATTTCTGAATATATTCTGTTTCAGTTAAGTTTTCCTTGCAAAATGCTTTTTATCTGTGACTGTTTTGCCTTTGACCTGGCCTACTTCTGCCTTTCTCTCACATAAACATGAGTTCTTTGTTTCCAGATGTCTTCTGCCCATCTACACACTCAGATCTGACCTTCAAGCGATCTCCACATCTGTCTATCAGATCTACAGACAAACACATAAACACACACACACGCACACTGGGGAGCCTTGCACCTCTACATGCCACCCAGATTCTAGTCTAAAGGGAAAAAAACTAAAACATGTCGAAACTTCAGCTGTGAATTCAGTTTAAAATATATTAAATCAGTGGGAGACAGAATCATAGTTTTTGGTTGTTATCTTCTACACAATCTCAAGTTTTGTGGCAATCATATGTGTTCCAAATTCTGAGATATAATATTTTTTAAAACTATTTACTATTCTGATATGTTCTATGAGCATGGCACAGACAATAATTGGTTTGGCTGAGATTGTGAGGTCTCAATGAGAAGTTGCTGCATATATTTAGATGCTGAGTACAGGTGGAGCAGATTGAGATTCTAAAGTAGTCATGTTAGTTCCTGAGCATCTCTGTAAACATTTTCTCTTAGGGCTTCAGCAAAAACAGATCTGTTTTTTAAAAGAAAAAACTAGGACTGTCAAAGTATGATAAGTTCAGTCCCAAAACCCTTCCAGATGAGTCTGTCAACAAGACCAAACTTATTTGCATTTACTATTGATGTGAATTAAGTTACTACAGGAGTACATCTTTTCTCATATAAACACACACACCTGATGCAGACAATCCTGTCAGCCATTAAACATCTAGCTCGTGGCAGGACAATTAACAGTGTGGAAGACATGATTCTGCATGCATCAAAGCTATAAAAATTGCTGTGAAGATGGCCCAAGTAGCAGAGGAGATGGGACAGACTACGACTGTTACACGTACAAGGGGAACTATTGGGCTTCACTGTACTGATTTTAAAAGCACTGGAAAACAGCAGTTTCTGGATGTTGCTACAGTTCTAAGAATAATGTGTAGTTAAGTAATTCACAATAAATACATTTGTATGAGTCTTGTGTAGTCAGATGTAACTACACAACATCTGACAGAGAAAGGTCTAGCTGCACCAGCTATTCAATTCAATTCAATCCAATCCAATCCAATCCAATCCAATCCAATCCAATTCAATTCAATTTATATAGCCCAATTACATATTTGCCTCAAAGGGCTTAACAGACTAGTTATCATTCCTGGATAATTCGCCAGCTTTTGGTATGTCTTCAAGCCAATCATAATCGTCTTCAGAATTCCGTCTGACAGAGCCAACAGGCTTATACCAACAGTCTACATCTTGTGTCTTTGCATGTATTTGTCCACTCCCATGTTGATAAGAGTATTAAATACTTGAAAGTTTCAGTTTCAGATACATTTTGAACACATAAAACATTGGTGATTAACTATGGGCAGATGTGCTATAAATCATGACTGACTGAATGAACTGGAGGTTATCACTGGTCAGGCACTTCCAGGATTTACAGACTTCAAAGCTTTCAAAACTCCAACATTAGTCCTGCAATAAAATCCAACCAAACAATCCCAAATTCCTGCAGACTCCTGGGGTAATGATACAAAAATAAAAACCTCAGGGGTTTCTAGACAGAGGAAGCTCACAGACATGAGCTCTGGGCCTCTGCTCAGGCCTGACGATGTTGGTCCAGATCAACCATCTGCTGTTCAATTGTTACCTGAATAACAAAAACTGGAGTTCACAGTTTGTCTCTGTGTCTCAGATCAGCAGAGTAGAACCTCTGAGCAAACCACTGACACTGTGCTGCAGGCGGGGGGTCTGTGGTGTCCATTTTAGCTCATTGGAGCGAGACTGAGCCACTGTGGCAACACACTGGCTGTCCAAACCCCCCTTCAGTGGCATCAGGCCTCATAATCTGGGATATCCATGTCATCATGCATGAACAGGCACAAGAGGGTCAACCGTGACAGCGGGGCCACCGCAAATGAGAAGTCCTGATTCACAGAACTTAAAGGTGCAGTGGAGTTGTAAAGGTGTGTGGTTGAGCTTTGCTTTGACAGGACAGCAGGTCTGTTACATCACAGTGTTCCAGACGTGAGCTCAAACAGTAGTCTCAACATTTCAGGTGCTCCAGAGCACTACTGTATATGACAAAATGTAAACATAGAATATACCCTGACATACAGCGTTCATCTTAGGGCAACAAGCCACTAATAAAGCAGCAAGGTAAGTTTGATGTCGGTTTTGGTCATGCCTCTTCTGTTTCTCTGTCAAAGTTTTGCACAGCATTGGGTTTAAATGGTCTTAAAATGAAAATACTGTTTATTACAATACATTGTGGGACAATATATCATCCAGCCAAATGTGTTATCATGACAGGACTAAAATCCACAAGACTCAAAGCCCAATGAACTCGGTTCTCCTGCATGTCAGGGGTACACTGATCGACTCAGCCGTGCAATTCCATGACCATCAGACACTGCACAAAGGTGCTGGAAATCATGTGTGTGTCACAGTAACAGCTCTTCAATAATCCTCAAAAGAAAAATGTAACATCAACATCCTGTTTCATGACAAAATGGCTACCTTGCTTTGGCATGGCAAAGCTATGCAGATTGGCGTCCTGAAGGTTTTAACATTTTGCTGATGACATTTGAGGTGGATTTAGTCCACTTGCTAAGAGTGCTGTAAAGTATAATGACACTAACTTCCTGCTGCCAGTAGATGGCCGATGAGTGAGAGTCAGCCTTGGCATGTAGATGGACTGCTTTCAAGCTTTACAAATTTGTGGCAGTTTGAACAATGTGCACTAACACAACTTCCTGTTGTATGGAGAAACACAATTGCCAAGCAATATGGATCCATGAACACACAGGAAAAGATCTGAACAACTTTACATCACACAGGTCTATTAAAGGAATTTTGGACTATAGACAGCTGTAGTTTTAGGAGGTTGTTTGTAACATCATAATGTTTTTTGTTGGAGGAGCTCTGTCCAACACAGAGAGCAGAGGAAATGCTGCAGTGTATCATCCTCATTAGTGCCTCCCACTGCCTCCAAGACATGATGGTTGAGAATTTTCAGGCAAAGACTTATAGCCCGAAGGTGTTCCACCTAGAAGCAAAGGAGATCATTCCTGCCCAAAGACATCAAACTATTCAGTTCTTTCTATTATATAACTATCCAGTGTGGAGTGTGTAATTCAGGATGTGAGGAGAGGTTGGACTGGGAACCTGGATCATCGTCTGACTGCCCTCCTGAGCTTATTTTTGATGACAACATCCTGGGCTAGTGAATGACCAACCGGGGACACATAGAAGTCCATGATATGATCTCACTAGTTAACTGCTAAGGTGTGTCTGTCCATCTTGGCTTGTTTGGAATTGTTTCTCAGTGTTGAGTGTCCCTCTGTTTTACAGAGTTGGTGATGAATCCAACTCCTGATCTATGATCCTGGACGGACTGAACTGTTTGGAACTGATGGATATACCTCGCCATCATCTGTTTATCAAATAAAAGCAAAGTCTATGTGCTGTCGTCATTATTTTCTCTTGATTGTGTCTAGTCAGTGGCCCAAAATTTTGTCTGCAACCTAGCATATTTTCCTACCACCAAATTTACGAGCAAGATAATGCCCACAAACCATGCAGGTAATAATATTTGTAATGCTTCTTGCAGGAGCTCTGTTATTATTAACTTACTTCTGAAAGGAGCATTACATTAATTAATGACATCTTACAAGTTGTCTAAAACTTTTACATGTAAACTTTGCATCTGATGTGCAAAACCTTGAGGACAGATGGATGTACCCTGTGTAAGTGTTTGAGGAATATTCTTGGCTATATTCAGTTTATGGACCAGCATGTTGTATTTTCCATGCCAAAGTCACAGTGACTTCTACAAGCACGAAAAATTAGATTGTGTTTTGGTCTTCACAGAAAGGCAGCAAACTACCCAGCAAGTAAAAAGAAAAACAAAGGCATTGGTAGCTGCAGACACCTGCCATGATAACGCTTTGGGTGGTCAACATGCATCCATGTGAGGTGCAATATTGGTGTAAAGCCACATCATTCAGATTATTAAAAAAAATAGAAAAATAAGGGCCCACATAGCTCTATGAGCCTATCAAAATTGTGTCAAAAACATTCACCATGTGTTTTTTTTGTCTGCAGCTTTCTGCAGATTAAGCACACAAGCCAAACTAAAAATATTGCCTTTTGCCTAGTGATCAATAGATTTTCATAGGGACTGTTCACAGGCGTGGATTCAGCATTTCCGAGCCGAAAATAGATTAAAAATAGGAGATTTTTATTTTGATTCAAATTTGGCTAGGTGTAATAGTCCCTTTTTCTTAGATGTGGAATCACACACACACACACACACACATATATATATATATATATATATATATATATGCTTTACCCCACATATACAAGATGTTCTAAAAGTAATATGTATTATATAATAAATGCTAGCTTGTGTGTCAACAGTACCATCACCAAGAAGCAACCTCCTTCTTGTGAATCATTTGAAAGATAAAAGAAAGTAAGTTAACTTTGTTTTGCCAAACTATCAGGTATAATGACATAGAAATAACAACACATATGCTAAAACAGAAGTACACATACATACGGATGTCATAACAATATGCAAAAAAATACTTAAGACAAAGACAACATAGAGAAAACATAAAATATAACTAGACCTGCAAGCAGGTATCACCGGGGTCCAAGCCTCCCGCGCAAGTCGTTGCACGCGACTCACAGAGGTCATGCATGTCAGGCCCAGAGGACATAGACTGAGAGCAATAGTAGTGCGAAAGGCTGAATTTGTGGCGATTTGGATTTGTTTTTCTAATAAGCCACGCCCACATTGACCAATCATTACCGGGGTTTGGGGGTTAATAGCGCCCCCTATGGGCCGATTTGCATGAAATTTGTCAGGGATCCTCTTGATGACCTTGGGGATAAGTGGGTCAAGTTTGTAATCAAAAGCATGTACTTTGACCAAAATATGAAACAATATGTGTTTTTTTGCTAGCATAAAAGTTTGTTTGATTGAAACTAATGCGTTTTTTAGAGTTCGGAAATTTTGTTGGTACCTCTTCATCAGACTCATCTAGAGATTGTATGTGCAAAGTTTCACGCAGATAGCGCTTAAACTGTAGAAGTAGTCTGAAAAAGTAGGTTTTTGATATTTGGTGGATTAGCCAATGAAATATGCAGCAGAAGTGGGCGGGGCCTATGTCAGAAAATCCAGTGCTATTCAGGGAATACAGTGATTTAACATTTATGAATGTGTCATTGAAATTTTGGAAGTTACAGGCAAAATCGCGTTTCCATCCATTGTAGCGCCATCTAGTGGAGTACATGCGCAAATTTCGGTATGATAGATTTGTGTCTAATTCTTTATGTACCCTTCAAATATCAAACCTCTAAGCGTAACAGTATGTCAGAAATTAATGTTTGTTTTTTATCTTGCAATAAGCCACGCCCACATTGACCAGTCATGACCACCTTCAAGATCTGGCCTCTAT
>CAFUXE010000184.1:1247724-1258721 GCA_903364295.1 Serranus cabrilla | reverse complement strand
TCACTTCAACTCAACAATGCCAAATTACAGCAGAAGGCACTATTACTTCCTTCTTAAGACTTCAAGAGACAGGGACAAACCATTACAGAGGGGGTCCATCACCATGTCTCAGGTATAATCACTGTTCATGTGCAATTTGAGGGCCAGAGTAGGTGGGTTGGTAGTTGAGGGTCAGAGGTCAAAATTAGCCCTTGCAGAGTTTCTAGAGCTTGTAATAGATCCCCCTTTCTGACCAGAAGACTGCTGATGTGACACTTGTTATTCTCTCCTCCCACTCTGCACGACCCCTCCCACACTGCTCCATCAATAGCCGATGCTAAAAGTACTGAAAGTCCCTGAGTCCTCGAGAGGCCTATAAAAGACGCGGCCTATCCTTGTTATAGAGCAGTGGTCAGGGTTGATAGGGGTTGGGGTCGAGGTGGGGCAGAATAGAGATTCAGAAGTGATCCATCACACTTGAAGTGCTGAATATCTTTCCTTCTAGATTGAATGAGCAGCTGATTCCAGAACTAACTGAAGCCTGGAAAGAATACAAACTGATAATATCAGCACCAGTGCATCTACAAATACTTGCAATAACCATTAGTCATGTGTTGGCTGAAAATCACAAAAACACGCATAAAGCCATATTTTCACAGGGACAGAAACCTCAGTCATGCTGCCCATATATCAATATAAATTGTCACTACATAACAATTTTTCAGTTGTTGATTAGTGTAACTGATTAGTGTAAAAACATGATGGCTGTATGATGAATGCACTCCCTGTCCAAACAACTTATATTCACTTAAAAAACTTACCCTCATGACAATACATAAAAATCTTCCCCAACAGCCAGATTCAGCTGAAACTGCACCATTTGGATGAGTTATTCATTCTAAGGTATCACATGTTTCTCACTGCATTTCTTCCAAGTGCTGTTTTTTATGCATCATTCAATTTAAGATGTTCAACATCATTTGTATTCTGAAATTCTGAGCATGAAAGTGTGTCTTTACCCCAGGACATTTCAGATTCTTACTCTTCAGGTCTTGCTAAGCAACTTTACCACAACCATTATGTTCACTTACGTTTGAAAGGGGGGTCTATTATTGCTGTTAAGGTAATTGTGCAGTATGAAATACAACCTATTTGCTATTACCCGTGTCTGATATTTTAAGTCATCAGAAACCGAAATAAACAAGCCATGCAGTTTAAATGTCAAGCTGCCGGGCTTGCATCTTAAGGACCAATGGCACAAAAGTCAGCATTTCTGCCCGTCAATCTGAGGGCAAATCACTGTATAAAGTGGCCCCACAAGCCCTGTGGCTTATGGCTTCATATGAAAAGTCCATTGAGCGTGAGGGGAAATGGAATAAGCTCAGCCTCAAGGCTGTTCGGACAAATCAGAGCCGCATGTCTGACACAAAAGGTAAACCATCCATGGGTGAAGCCTTTCATACTGTGCGCATCTGGAAAAGTTCTTGTTAGTATAAAGGCAACATAAAAGCAGAGGTTTAATTCACAATGACTGATCTGTGCATTGATCGGGCCTTTGAAATATCAGACATTGGACTTTCCACAATGTCCAAACAGCATGACCAAAATGTCTTGGCACTCTTTATTAAAACTGTGACTTTGGTACTTCACAGAAACTAGAAGGGCACTCGGAGAGCAGTCATATCTACCAAGGCCAAAAGTCTTATCTCACAATGATAGTGAAAGAGAAAAAGAGGTGTATCTGTCTGATCCAAAATGTAATTCTGTACCTGACGATTTACATCCAATGTCAACATTCAGCGGAAGATCCTTATACCATGTCTAACTTTCATGCCAGAGTCTGCGTTCTGTAACAGACCAACAATTAACATTAGCCGTATTAAACTTGACAACAATCTTTCTCTAATCATAACCAAGTCCAAACATTGCCTCACCAAACTAAACTCGAACCATACTGTAGTTGTTACTTACAGATATCGTAAAAAGTGAGACATTGGGACCAAATGGTCGGGAGATTGCTACCCTTGTCAGTCAGTTCCATTCCCTAATGACCACAGAAAGCTCCAGAAGTTACAACCTACACTTAAATGCTCAAAGTACTTGAGTTGAAATAAAAAATAAATCTGAGTTTAAAATGAGTAAGCAACAAGATTCTCCGGTAGGGTTTACTGAGTTTCTTTTTTTAACATAACCTATTCTTGGTGTCGCCAATTTGCATTCAGGGACACAGTGGAAGCCAATGCACAAAAAGGTCGCAAACTGCTTCACTCATCAGAGTCTATAGTGGAGTGGTGCTGTTTAGTACAGACAGAAAGAAAGAGAATCCTTGGAAACCAAAAATACTATCACCTGTCTGGCAGGAGCTCACCACTTCTAAAGCTCTATTCAGAAGAATACAGCTCTTTAGAAGCTGAACATTTGAGCCCTGTTTGGCACAGCTCCTTCTCCTGTAGTCCAGGTTGTCGGTTTCAGCTTTCCACATTCCTCAACTCTTTTTAAAAGCCAAATATGTGGACTGGTTATTCTGCAACCAACTTTAAATGCAGAAAGGAGTAGCATCTCAGCAAACCTTAGCCTACGCTAACGCCTAATATTTAAACTCAACCTTTATTCAATAGACATGTTTTGGTTTAGATTTATGCCATTAGCTGACAAGATGTGTCAGAAGCAGAAAAATCTTGTGAGAAAAATCACTTCTGCTGTCCACCACAAAGGGGAAACATCCATCAGCATCACCACGGCACATAAACTTTTTGACTGTTGATGTTACAGCTGGACAGAGAGAGGAAAACAATCCATTTCTGGACCTAGGTGTGTGCAGAGGAAGACATCTTTTACAGGCGGACATAATATTATTCAAGGTTTCAGTCCTTTTGGACAATCAGACTGTGATCCAAAGCAGATGGTCAGTCCCTTACTATCATTCAACATCCAGTTCACAGTGACATGCAGCACAGTATCTGCAAGCTTCAAACATATCTAGAACAGCTCTATGAAGGCATTTTATGCCACCCAGCAGTGGATTAAAAGCTATTTCATGATCATTAGTAAAATATCTCTCTGTCTAATTTAACATTAAAAGATTAAGAGATCAATCTGTTACTTTACTGGAATATAATTATCCTAAAAGTATCTATACATTTATAGTATTAATAATATCAATGTCCCCAGGTTGATCTCAAGGGTAAAGCTGAAGTATGTGGTTTGTTTATGTGACATATAGGGTTGGTACCGAATTCAGTTCTTTTAAGGGTACCGACTGTATTATGTCGGTACGAGTGAGAATCTGTGTTAAACTTCTACCTGAAAAGACATCTGATGGAGAGAATACAATATAAAGCAATACAATATGACAGCGATCTGACAATGGTGACAAACGCATTTTTTCCACGACACGATAGCATTCTCCTGATGCACACAATGCTTTTATATGCTAGCTTGGACTAATTTTACAACATTTTTGTTATTGAAGAGAGTACCCAGTATTTAAAAAAATAATCACTGGGTACCAGTACTACAGGCACCAGTACCAGTATCGCTATCAGTTCAAATGTCAACAGTACACAACCCTAATTACCTGATGATACAGAAATCCAAAAATCACTCACTGACTGCAATTAATCTGTGTCTCTGTTATGTAAAATTACTTGCCTGTGATATTTTTAGACTTTCTGTCATGTTTTAAGGATTGCTTAAAGATGTCGATTCCCTCTTTGGGCAGTTACCCAACACCATATGTTGAAGAGGGCAGTGTGTGTGTGTGTGTATTTCCTTTGGCCCAGTCTTTAAAGTGCCCCTAATTACAACTGATCTTTGAAGGTGATACATGACCTTTTGCAAATGAGCTACTGCAATTTTAACTACCATTCCCTCTGCCCTCCTGTAGCCAGCTGAAGAGAAGAAAACTGTTTCTCAACTCCATCCTAGAAATGCCTCTGAAACGTGCTGTTGTTGGCCGGCAGCCCAAGTGTGTTAACATAAGAGCATGCTCCCTGTGGGTTTGCTAAATCACTCCGATACCCACAGGATGTCTGGAGCAAAGCAACACAGGCCCTCACAGACTGTATGCCAAAGAGTGTGTATGTGTGTGTGTGTGTGTGTGTGTGTGTGTGTCAGGGGTCTTAGTCAGTCACTCTCTTGACAACTTACAGTATATCAATTTTGGCTCAGTGTTTCCTGTAAACAGCAATTATTGAATAAATATATCTTAATGACTTCTATTAGCCTAACAGAGCTGATGTGGTGGCACAGTAGTACAGTATTTTTCTGCCAAAGAAAGAACTAGGTGTTCATCTAAGAACTAAGACAGTGTCCATCTCTTTTTGATGCAATGAAGCAGCCTTCCTAACATATAAAACAGTGTGTAAAGAAGGGAAGGGATCTCCTGGAACTGTTGATTCAGAGTGGGGCAATTAATTTAATTCTGTACCACTATTTAAGTATATTGCGATACAGTACATTTACAGATCTGAACATAAAATCATTTATATGTCCACATTAATACAAACATCATTTGACTTTTCCACTTGAAACAGTGTAATAATCATGTGAAATCTACCTGAGACCAACTCTTCAAAATGTAGGTCTCTACACACAGTTCAGACACTCCTCAGTCCAACCAACTTAAACTATTTTCAAAAGGTTTTGGGGGAAAAGCTTTTGCAAGTGTTGGATGTGAAACTTGCATGAGCGTGAAGAGCAAAGCACTTTAGTGTATGTTGTGTCGCAGAATTTGTTCACCTCATGGTTTTAAGGTCTTGTATGGCTGTTGCTACAGTAGTGATAGTGTGAAATTGCGAGTGTGATATTCACACTGGGACTAATTAACACTGTAAAAAGCCTGAAAAGTGTGAACATGAGCAATGTGTCAATGAAGTGTGAATTCAACAAACACATTTTGTTTTGAGTGGTTTTACTTGTCCAACAAAGCTGTAAACTTTCTGCTCTCAGCTTGCAGATTTGTGCTAATAGCTAGTAAATAGCCAGGCGTAATACCATAATGTGAGTAAAAATGGCTAAACATCAGATCAACCAGCAGTAACAGTTTTCAGTCAGTACCGAAATCTGTAAGCTGTTTTGTTGGGAATTTCAGGACCATCTGGAAAAGAACTCAGCTGTCTATATAACATTTGACTTGCTGAGGTACATGTGTGTTTAGGACTCTTTATCCAATGCAAACAAACATGGTTTTGCATTCACATACTTCAGGTTTTTTTACTCTCAGTCCCTTGCTGCATGTTTATGAGGAAACTTTCAGCCAAGTCTTCCATGCATGTGCCAACAAACGAGTTTGATGACACTCAAAAAGAATGGACCTGCCCACATACTGGAATTTATCACATATGGACATTAGACTCAGACAATTTTGATACTAAATTCTTAAAATATAACCTCCCTCAAAAGCAGACTGGTCAATAATATTATAGCATCAGCCAGCTCCAGCCAGAGACATAAACTGTAAGGCAGTCATGAGAGGTTTGCTTCATTTTCAGGCTGGTTTTATTAATTTCAAGCCTGCCATGTTTAAAACATTTTGGCTGGAATGGGACATACGCTTCTTCCGATCAGATGGGTGTGAAAACCAGTGGAGTTATAACATAAAGCTTATTTTGTGCTTTTTTTTATTACCTCCATTTCAGAGGCTGCAGTTTGAAACGAATCATGTGAAACTAGAAAATCTAAGGAAGGTTGTGATATTTTGTCAAGAAGGAGGTGAAAGAATTCTCCAAAGAAAAACTGACACGGTCATTTTCAAAGGAGTCCCTTGACCTCTGACCTCAAGATACCTAAATGAAAATGGGTTCTTATCTTACAGACTTGGTAGTCATAGCTTTTTTTGCTAATCCCATTTAGTTTTAGGCAAAAACTGAGTTTTGCAATACAAATGTGTTATTCTCACCTATTGTATTTGAATATTTCTGCATATTATTGCATCTTGGAATTTGATAAATTGGATGGAAATGACTGGAAATTAGACTTTTGGATTAAATGAACACCATTTTAATCAAGTGTGATAATGATAGTCCCCAAAATAACCATGTAAATTGGGGGTGAATAATACCGGCTAAACATCAGATCAACCAAAAAAAAAAAAAGAGCAGTATTCCCTGTTCTGAAATTTTGTGTGCGCTGAAGGAGCTGAAACCTGATGTCTGATGATACATCAGCATCTGGTCAGATGCTGCCATCATTGGTAAAGATACTTATTGTGTTGGGGGCGGAGTTATGATAAGGAAGCTCCAGTGCGTCATCAAGCCATGATGTTAGACACGCCCAAAAAGTCCAGAACAGACAAATGGAAAGAAACTGTTTAATGGTCTAACTCCAAAATGTGTCATATATTGTTTAATGTCTTTACATATTTTCAGCTATTATTTTATACCTTGTAAAATGTTTTCATACAAATCTCTTTAAAACTTGACCTCACCATATAAAATGAGTTGCTGCGACTTCTAGGATAATTACAGCCTCATGAAACTTTACCACCACAAAATAGAGCCCGGGGGCATTCTGAGGATGTATAGCTTTCTGAGGTACATTGACAATAAGGGGGTTTTCTCAGCAGTGCTCCTTAAAGATGCAATTCTTGCTGAAATCTCCAAATTGTTTTGGTTGTTAGTAGGACAAACCAAGTCCCTTTTTTTGTTTTTCCAGAATTATTCCAATATTCCTTCAGATAGTTAAGTTAATGTGTCATGAAAGTGTCTTTGAGTGTCATGAAAAGCGCAATATAAATATGAAATATAATGTATTAATGATAGAGTGGGCTCCATGTTAGCTGCGACAGCTTGATGGACGAGCAGCTGAAAACAGGGGCGGGGCTTAGCAAGGGCACATTCTTTCATTTATTCTTTCTTTTTTTCATACCTCTCTGCAATGGCATAGCATGCAACAAGTTCATTGTTGGGGACCGAGAATCTGACAAGTTAGGAAATATAATACAAAACAAAGCAAACACTGTTTACCCACAGCGCCTGTTGTAAACATCTACTAGGCTACAGTTTACACACTCACTTCCTGCTTCAGTCTGGACTTTGCTTACTCTAGATGTGTTTTTTTGTTGAACTAGGGATAGTTACTCACTTTTTGTTTTGCCTCCAAATTCTGCCAGCACAGAACACTGATCTAAAACCTGTACTCAATTTTCCCCAAATGTAAAATCTGTGTAGAATAAATAAGAATGGATTAACAAAAAGGCCATTCAGCCCTATAAAATGCAAACGATCAGAAACGATAGAAAAGGATACAAAACGCTTAAACTTAGCAAATACTCCACCTGAACTTTTCAATCACCCAGTCTGCATTCTGATCTGCTGTGGTACATAAGTTAAAACACAACAAACACAGAAAAGTCACGTCAATGGATTTCTAACCCTGTGGGGCTGCATCACTGTGCCAATACAGCTGGACTCATTTTGAATCCCCTTTTTTTCATCTAAGGGAGCTGAAGACTGATTGTACTTTGGGGATTGGGGTGCACAAGGGGAAGGTCAGATTCAGTTACATCTAATTTTACCTTGCTGTATTCACTATCATGCTTTTATTTGGAACAGCAAAAACGGCTGCTTGTTTGTGGTCAGCTCTTGCTGAATGACTGCGCATTTCCTAAATCCCATTCACACAAACATGCACTGAATGAGCCAACATGAAACTAGACACAAGCGTCACAGGGGCAGATAATCTTCAAGAAACCTTAGCTTTTGGTGTGCATCATGCAGAAAACCAAAAAAATATTTTTCATTTAAAACAGTGTTTTTATCCCTTTGACTTTTAATCAAAACATGTTTTAAAAAACTCCTCATATTTATACATTTTCATAAAGTGATCTTTAAATCTGAACGTGCTTAGCATACACTTGTCCACACACAAACACACTCTACCCTAATTTGGATTTACCAAATTCAATCCTGACAAGATGCAGGAGACCAAATGGCTCATTAAGACATTTCTCTCTGACTTGTGAACACTTTCCAAACCAGATGCTAACAAGTTAAGGTGTGAGTGCTGTGCCGGGTGTGTGTGTTGTGTTCAAACAGGAACAGTGGGAGAGAGAGGAGATCAGGTGCCTGAAAGCCCACCAACATTTATTATGGGGAAACCAGATCACTTACTGTGCTGCAATCAGCTCCTCAGACTGACTTTCTCCTTAATGCAAACATGGTTTAGCAACCAAATAGGAATGTTTTCAAAATGTCAAGCCCCATTACTCTGGGTGGACAAATGTGACTGCAGACTACATCTTCATTAAGCTGCCTAAAATGCTGTTTCCACCTATAAAAAAAATCACATATGGTGTGGATTGAGTCATTTAGTGAAGCTGACCACATTTTTTTTCATGGCCAGTGTAAAAAGTTTCACTCCGATTTGATATTTAGTCACCATGCAGGACTGGTACAATGCATTTTCCTACTAGGTGTTGCACTTAACACTTGACAGCACTTTGCAGTGATGCATCTCTCACTGATTTGCCAACCTCCAATAAACAAAAGAGGAAGCAGAGACTACAGCTCAACTCTTTCATCCAAAGTGTTGGCATTGGATTGGAATATTCCATATTGGATTTTTTTATGCATACTAGGGTCACTAATCATACATTTGGTATCACTGGAGAGCTAAGACTTTTGTGGATTTAAGCCCAATTATATTCAGGTATGATAATGTTATTCCCCAAAGAAAGCATTTTTAAAACTTGACCTTACTATATAAAAGACCTACTGTGATAATAATAGCCGCATGAAACTTCACACCAACAGAGACCTAGAGCATTCGGATGATGGGTGGCTTTTCTTGGGATATTGACAATAGTCTCCAGTTAGTTTTGATACCAAATCACAGCATGAATGTTGCTATGGTGTTCCTTAAAGTCTTGGTCCCTTTAAAAATATGTATTTTTAGGGCTGTTGTATTGGATTCCATTAGACTGTACAGGTGTGCCTAGTAAGCACGTAATTCTGTCTATGTGATCATTTTTTAAAATATAAATTTGGGTTGTCCAACTTTTGGACAACTGCATGGTATGGACTGAACATTTAAACAAAAACAGTAATCACAAAATTATATTTTATTCCATTCTTTTTGTGACTGATCATTGTTAAATGCCCTCTAGTGTGCAGTATCTCCAAACACAGGCAGTTATAAAGGCCATGTTGCAAATCAGACAAATCATAGGTTGCGATAAAAGTCACAGTACAATTAGCACCTCTATCTTTTGTGTTCTCTCCTTTTACTCTGTAGTCTTCCTTCTCTTTTGTTTGAATAATTGTTAGTATCCTGTCTTTTCCCTCTCCCTGCCTCTGGCTGCCACATTCCTCCAAGTATGGCCACACACTGGCAGCTGCAATGTGAACTTATCGCGAACGAAGAAAGGGGATCTGTCGTGCTCTCTTCCTGTCAGCGCAGATGTCAAGGTGAACTTGGGGGACTCCTTAAATAACCGGCTTTGCAAACCCCCACCCCACCATGACCCCCACCCCGTCAGCTGCCCAGATTAGAGGAAACCTCTTGTTTACAAGGGCATAGTGGGGGTTCTTTTTTAGCTGCAACCATGCCTTCAGCAATGACGATTTTAAAAAGAAGCCATCTGGATTACCTGGACGAATAATATCAGTTTAATTAAAGCCTGTCAGTTAAACAGATCTGAGTTTATCTAGGGCCCATGATAGATTTCAACAATGAGGACCCAGGGACCCACTCCAAAAATTAACTCTCATTTATATCAGCAATAGAACAGCAATGAGAAATAGTGTAGGTGTTTCAGGTCCTGAGTATTATGATGTTGGAACACAGCTGAAAAAAGGAAAGATACCCTAATGTACTTGATTTGCTTGATTTGCAGTGGCTCCTCAAAAGCATCATATACAATTAATCCAAAGTTGAGTCTTTGGAATCTTCTGTTTCAGTTTTGTTCTCTGTTTTTGGTCCAGAATTAAATCCTATACAGAGTCCATTTAGCTTAACAGATACAAAATAAAGCTAATGCACAATACCATATACATCACATTAAGCAATAGCTCATATCACATTCTCCCTCACTATGACCATTACATTGTCGACATATTATAAAAGCTTTCCTACTTGTTTTTAAGAAAATGCATGAAACCATGCAGGGTGTTTGAGAAGACATGAGCAGGTAAGTCCATTGTCTAAAATTAAATAAGAAATAAGAACTCAGCCTTCGCCAAAGTTATGTTAGGAATAGGAGAACATTAGATCTTTAATTTCATAGATCTACACTAAAACAACTTTAATTTAGCTTTAATTTTTCAGCTACGCTGGAGGTGAACAGCTGACACTTTAAACAATGTGATATCTAGCAAGACTTTGAAGTGGGAGAGCTCTATTGGTCGTCACAAAATCAAAGCTGCAGTTTTGATCAATTTAGACAAAAACAAACAGCACTTCTCTAAGCTTTGGGCAAAAAAATCCTGGTTAGGCGTTATAAAAGACAAAATGATGTAAATGCTGGAACAGATGTAGTTACGAGGACAATGTGACAACAGGAAGTGACATAGTAGTTAAGTGTTTGAATCACCTCCCACCCTTACTTCCTAGTTGCAACTTTTGTGCTTTGTACTCCACTAAGGTCTCATTCATAATTACTACAAACATATGCACGCAATATTCGATTTTGGAGGTCTGAAGTCATGCTATTTGTATGCAGATTGAAGAGAATGGGCTGTAACACCACATTTGCCATTATTTGGTGAGTCAGTCCAAAGAGCTAAAATAATGAGAGAGAGATGAAATGTGACGAAAGTCTCAGCTTGGAGTCAAAGTGTTCCTGTTGCTATCTATAAAGTAGAGTGTACACTTAGAGAGGTTTGTGGTGCCATTAGCATTTTCTATGTGCATTTTTAAAAAGATACATGTAATGTGAAGATTTTAATCAGTGTCTGACATGTCTTTCATGAAGTAATCTAAAGCCCTACTGTTACTGCCCGAAGATCCAGTTGCCCTCTAGTTGCACCACCACCCTAGCAGCCAGGGTTTGTATCTTGAGGCAATAAAAAAGTCACATT
>CAFUXE010000184.1:1236482-1247023 GCA_903364295.1 Serranus cabrilla | reverse complement strand
GCTGAAATGCCAGACATGTCAGGCGACCAAACTGTGCAGCTAGCAGGGAGTGTGGAGGGGAGTTGGGGGTCAGGGTAGAGGGGACAGATTCTGTTCTCCTATAATGGCTTCCCCTGGGACCGCAGCCAGGTAAACTGTCAAAGTCCACTTCCTCTCTCAGAGGTGGCAGGTTTTTAAGGGCCTTAACCCCCCCCCCACCCGCCCCCTCTTGTTTTTATCAGGACTAATACTCCCTCACAGGCCTGTCTGCCATTTCCATCCAAGCCAGTGTGGGTGGAGGGTTCATGTTATTGGCCAGTCCTCTGTGGGCCGACAGTGGCAATGACAAGCTTGCCCCAAGATAGGAGTAGTAATAGTTAGCCATCTAAACCACTTCATTTATTGTCAAATGTGTGTGCCCAAAATGTCATTACAACAATCCTTCATTGCAAAAAAGTGTGTGCTCACACAGCTACATATGTACAAGCCCAGTATCTAGAAGACTTGTGTCATCTTTCTATGTATTAATAAGTATTCAAGCAATGACATAAGACAATGTACTGAAAATTCAGACTTTGATGCAGAAAATATTGTTATCTTTACTATAATCTTGTGTTTCAGTTCTGTTAGCCCAACTTCACCTTGTTTTATTCATCGTTTATTATTTTTCTGCTTGTATTAGACAACTGACAGTAGCACAGTGAGGGGAATGGTACTGCAGCCAGGTACTGCAAACCAGGGCACTCCACAATCCGTACCCTACCTTAGGACATTGAACATAGAATGTGATATTATGTTTTGCATAATTATTTAATTTGTCTGTCGATGGGGTTGTATGTACAGCAGGTCTGGTGTAAACAGTACATTGGTCAGTAAACTATTATGGAGGTTTTCAACAGATTTAGGTGACGATTTTACGAATCACCTTTTTTTCTTTTATTTGTAAATTGACCAACATGCAGTTTGCTTACAACCTGTTTTATTGTCCCACTGCTTGGGTTTCTTCCCCCATTTTTCTTTCATTTTAGCAATGCTACATAGATAATTGATGGTTCCAGCATTATTATTACCAACAGGAACAATGAACGATTGAACGATGGAAAGTTAAGAACTAAAGCTTGCACAACATAGATCAATCATAAATACCAAATTGTGATAATAAGCTCTTGTATCCACCCTAAAAAGCCCATATATTTACAAGTTTAAGATAGATCGTGACCAGAGCCCTCCCCCATAGCTTGAAGTCCTTTGGCATTGGGAAGATGTGGTACAAAGCAACTAAATCCTGAGAGTCAGCTTCTCTGCTGAGGCAGACAGGATTGACAGGAGAGGGAGGAGGGGTACTGGTGATTCACAGTCCTTTCCCTCTCTGCCACTCAGCCTCTCTCAGACATTGAACTGAATGATTGACTGCCATGTTCCTCCGCTCTTCACTTTAATGTGATGAAGCACTAACGATATGACCTTTCTATGACCGCTTATGACCATGCTTGTTTTGCTCAGAAAATCGATGGTAGGATCTGTCATTTGGCTTTCTCTGTGGTCTTCTAAAATAAATGCAAACATTGCTCGTGATTGGATGGGGCTGATAAACTCTTGCTCATGTAAGTTCACAACCATAAATCACTGTATAATGTTTACACACTGTATCCTTTGTCCTGAAACACAACAATGGCCTGATCTCATTGCAGAATGTGGAAACAGACAATCCCAAACCTCTGTTTATGCCATGATGAGGTATACTTCCTCTGTTAGCTGCTGGACAGCTCGTACAAAGCTTATTTAAAGGTGCAAATGTATATTTACTGCACTGCTGATTGTGATGTCACAATGACCCAAAGTATTCTACACTCAAAGCATTTGATCTTTGTCAAAGTCGCACATTTCCAAATTTGTTTGCTCTGCACACAGTGTCTGGTAAGCTGCTTCATTGTTCAGAGTTTTAATGTTCTGGGATTTTATAACAGAATATAACATGCGTCATTAGTCACTGGTCCCTGCTTTTGAACCGTTCAACAGCACTTTGTTAAAGTCCCAAAAGCTGACAATTGGACCTCTGAATTATACAGGGTGTCTATAAAGTCTCTTTACAATTAAAAAAATCTTTACAAAGGCAATTGATGAAATACCTAATTTAGATTTAGATTTAGAAAACCAAATAGCAACATTAAGGGCAATGACCTTAAAAAATGCACAAGCTGACCGTCTGTAACCCTAGCTACACCCAAACTCCAAATGTAAATGTACAAAGAACAATTACCTACTTCATCCCAAAATGGAAATGTATTATTTGGAACTTGTTAGATTCAACAGAATGCTGGTGGCTGCAAACAAACAAACCTACCAAGCAAATCATGCTTTAGCTGCCGATGAACAGAAAGGCTCTGAGGAATATTCTATAACCTCAGGGAAGAATCTTTATTCTTGGCAGCAAGTGACACTGAGTGAGAGGTGACACATACAATACATAGTTTTTACTCCAGTCGACCAGACCACAGTGTTGCTGTGGAGACAAGGTTTTCAGAAAATGTCATGTAAAAGTTAAATGAGCCAATATTTATTATAGTTCATAGATAATTAAAATCAGACTAATATAAGATCACTCAATCTACTTACATAGTAGAATGGTTTACGTATTTTGACACTAATTATTGAGAAATATGTCCTTGAAATTCATTCTTAATTTAAACACCATTTATTAAATTCTCCCTTTATGTGGAATGCTTTCCTGTAGACCAAACATGTTTTCATGTTCAGACAAAAGGTTTTGGTAATAGCACTATATAATTAATTTGAGATGCACCAAGAATATCTCTAATTCCCCTATAATAACCAACTGCTGGAAGATTATTTGGAAATGATAAACCCATTAAAACTGATGAAAGTTATACGTGATATTTTCCTAAAACATTCTCAAGCATATAAGTAGTTTGTGGGGCAGTATGGATACACCATCTAAATGCAGGTTATTGTGTACAACCTTTATTAGTCTCTTTTCAAAACTTTCTATCATTGCTTTTACAGAAACTGCCCTGACTGATGATGTTACAATCCTGATTCTGAAAAAGTTGGTGGTGAGTAAAAACGCAAAAGCATTAAATTCAGTCTGTTTTAATTAATTCAGACATAACATATCTTGTCTTTGTAAGGTTAAACTGAATATGTGTTAGTGTCTCGAAGGATCAGCAAATTATCATACTCTCTGACCTCCTTTTTCTACAATGTCCCAACTTTTTTGGAACTGGCGTTTTATGTTGCAGACCCATCCAGTGCGGAAGCAAGTGCATAAGTGCTGGAAGGGAACAGCAGCAGTACGAGAGTAAGCTGAGAAGTGACAGCTGAAACACAACATCTTATTGCAATGAGTGTGTTGGATGTGTGAGTTACATGCGTGTGTCAGAGCACTCCAGTTGTCTGCCCGGACCAGCTCATAGGCTTTTGCTCTATTATCATTGTCCCTCAAAACCCCATCCCCGTCAAACCCTAATAGGGCCATGAAGTGATTGCACATACACAACATACCCAGACTGTTGATATGAGGCCCACTCAGCTATAAGCAACGCGTCTGGTGATTCATCTCCATCCACTTAAATCAACACGTATGTTACGCATATTTTTAGGCCTATTGCTGTGTTTCATGGTCATTATAAACATTTAAAAGACAACAGACTGTGTGGCACCTTTGAGGACTGAGGTGTCTCAAATTCTACTGCTCTACTTTTAGTAACGTACAAAGTTCATTTTTCACAGGCTACTCAGAAAGATGTCACGCTCCACCTATACTCTATGTCCTTCAAATGCAACACGGACACAAACACATACACGGGTCCAGTTACAAAGAGAAAATATCCAACCTCACACTACAGAAACCAAGAGAGAAATATTATTTCATTCCACAGGGTCATCTTAATAGGAAGCATAAACAGGCTCAGTAAATGAAATGCCATTCTGCCCTTTATATCATTAGATGTGGTATTTTGGTCAAGCTTGTCCAACAATAACTCCAACCAAAACAACAGAATATACCATTTGTTAATACCACCCAGAACAACACATGTGAGCGTTTGTCAAATGACCCATATGAACATTTAGCTGCCTGGGGTACAGAGTGGAGCATTTTAAAAAAATAGCATGCACGTCATTATACATACATGTACGCTTCGAGGTTGTAAAAAAGGCTGCAGTTCCGGTGAATTTCTGCGACAAAACCACTGACCTTTGTTTAGAGAAAAAAACTTCATGGTTAGGCGTTATTTAAGACAGTTTAATTAAGTAAAAAAAAAAACAAGATTCACAACAGTAAGCCACAGAAGTTACTTCAAAAATGTTAAGTTAGGTAAAAAAAAAAATCTTTTTTAGGGACTCGAACCCTAATCTTCAGCATGAAAGTCTGTGATTCAAAAACATGAGCTTCAGTCTGTGGTGTCAGAGTTCTGTCCTCTCTGTCACCAGGCACTGTAAATAATCAAAAGCATGGCAGCCATTTGAGCATAGCGTGCTCACATGAATATATCAAATAATTTACTACTGAATCAACAGCAGCTAGAAGTTAACTATACATATAGATATTGTCCCTCATCACTTTGATTGAGACTTCAGAAATAAAGCGTCCCCTAAGGGCCAGTATAAACAAGAGGGATGTTAACAGCTAAAAAAAAGAATAAAAAAACAATTATATGAAAATAGTATTTAGTTTGTTATTAAGTTTTGCCTGACAAGTAACAACACAAAAAAAAGGCTCTTCTTCCAGACGACCATTCAACCACTTGTGGGACACAGAAAGTCACACGAACCGTAAAATGTTCCGGAACATCTGGCAGGTCTGAGTTGAAAGACTCCCACACCTGCAGCGACAGGAGAATCTCCTCTGAAGCTGCGAGCAAACCGCCACCTTAACATGCGTTCACAAGCCGTCTCACAGACACTTACCACCATGTTAAAACACTAACAGACCAATTAGCACTAATGTGTAGTGACCGGCACCTCCTCCTGTTCTCACAGACAGACACACACACAGGAGTGTATCCAATTTTTTAGATCTTACCATTTAGTACAATAACAAATACCCATTTGCCTTTAAAGGAGGACAGAAACAGCAGTTGTTATGTTTTAGCTTTAGCCCTCAAGACAGAATCTCTGTTCAGAGGCCAGTAACTCTGGCCACTGGTCAGATAGACTTTGAAACAACAACCACTTGTGATTGGACGGCTGTGTTGAGGTGAGAAAGGAGCCAGGGGTCTCTTCCTAGCTTTCTTTTAAAGTTAGTACACAACTATTACTGTCCCTTATAGGAACATGCATCATATTAGCAACCAAGTTCAGACCAATGAATGACCTCCAGAAAAGAAAAAGGGCGCCATATCCCAATATTCAAACAATATTATATTATTATCCCTTTCTATGATGGCCTACTTTTCCTCTGACTTCCAGTGTGGCCATTCAGAACAGCTCTATACACTTTTGATGTCTGATATAGTCAGAGAGCTCTTTCTTTTTAATAAGGTAAAAGTATTTCTTACAGAATAATCAACAAATCGATGGAATAATCTGTACAAAAATGTCCTAATGTATATGTAAAGGTGATATCTATAAATTAATTAAGGAGAGTGTTGATTCAGTCTAATCTGTTACCCAAAATGCTCCTATTGATATTACAATTCCTTCATCGGTGGATGACGCACTGCAAGTATTTACTTTACCAAATGTAAGCTATACATAAAACAAGTTATTTAAAAAAGAGTCTTTTTTCCCTCTACTTTCGAAGGTTATTAATGTATCATTCAATCAGAGGGTATTCCATGCCCCCTTTGAAATGGACTGTAATTATGTTCCTATAAAAAAAACTGCCATCACTGTTATATTCTGCTTCCTAGATATGGCCTGATTTGTCGGGAAAATTGCCAAATATTGGGGATAGATCAACCAGATCAAAAATAAGAAGGCATTTCAGCTAGATAGCTTTTCTAGGAAGAGCTTCCACGTATTAGAACATCCCTCTATGAAACAAACAACATAGCAACTCCTACCATGTCTTTGCACACATCTTAAAAATTTAAAAAGTAACCAGATCTGCCATCAAACAGAGTCACTGCACGATGCTTGCCTAGCTCCTCTAAGCTTTTTATCAGCTCCTCTTGGGACAACGGTTACGAAAATTTGCTTTTCTGCTAACACTGGTACATTTATAGTGATGCTGAACAATGTGCAATGTCCATGAGACTGAATGAAGGAATAGAAAAATTAACTGTCGTGAGTTGTACTGTGACAGGAACACTTATAAACAGGGAAATCTTTCCCACCGTGCATCCCACATGAGGTGAAAAAGTGCCAGAGTCGGCGCACACTGATGACTTAACGACTACCACCTGGGGCTGCAGCAGGGAAACAGGTGACTTCACAGACTATGGCAGCAGTTCAGCTGCTTTAGCTTTAAGATGCAAATCTGAACGTTGTAAGCTGATGTAACTAACTGCACTGGTATACATAGCACCATATGGGAAAATAAAACTCTTACATGCAAGAAGTCAAAACATAACAGTGCAACACAGTATGTCCATGGGTTAAAGATCTACCCTGACCTCGGTGCTTCACACTGCAGCTCTACTGACCCACACATACTGAAACCTGATGGTATAGCAAAATAACAACCTTTCATAGGAGACCACATATATTCAGTATTAAAGTGGCATTGTGGAATCAGTCAGTGAGATGGAGGGTGAGGAACGTACCTGGGGGACAGAGACAGCTGTGGGGAGCTTCCCTCACCTCCCGTGTCTTCGGTAGTCGTGCAGCAAGCTTCTGCACAAGAGGGAACAGAAAAACAATGTTTAAGAGCATGTTGCATTTAATATGAAATGCCTGTTGACAAAACACTATTTGGCCCTTTGAGCCTTGATACAGATATGGATGAAAAGCTCCTGAAATAGAAATAAAGTGGGTTACAACTATGCTTACAAAAACACAAGATACCACATTACTGTGAAAATCAGGGAGACAGGGAACTTGTTTATCTGTGCTGTGATTCCTCAAAAGCTCTTAAAGGAGTACATTTCCATTTCCAGCAGCAGCATGCAAAAGCATCTGACAAATATTGTCATCTGTGACTTGTGCACTTGAACTGGAACTGAAAACCAAAAACTGTACATTTTTTAGCACAAGGTCTGCCAACACCTTTTAGTAGTACCTGAACGATCAAAGTGTGACAGTTGACCTCATTAGATAAACAAAAGCCTGCATGTGATTTGACCCTGAACAGAATAGAAAACCATCCAAGTACATTCTCCACAGCATAGCAGTCAGTCCCACTGGTGCTAGTTACTAGCGGAGGAATGCCAGCGCGGGCTGTTTAGAGGCCTGCAACAGGTGCTGAGGATGTTATGAAGGCACTGTCACTGCGAGCACTGCTGCAGTATTCTGGGTACAGCCTGTTTCTTCAGTGTGGTTAGTGGGAGGACATGACGACCACACCTGCTGCCACACAGCTGATCCTTTTCTATACTTCACACTAAATGAGCAGAAAGGTAACTTTTAAGTTTGGAATAATTAAGAGGATCTGTCTTAAGTCTAGAGGCTTTTTGAGGATATGCATACAGAAGAAGTAATAAGCATACAAATGCAGAGAAATAAATGTAGATAAAACAACTGAAAACAAATTTATGTCATACAGGCCTTCTGTAAGTATGGGGTTAGCTACAGTGGTTCTCAACTGGTCTGGCTTTGGGACCAACCATCACCCCGTAATGACAAGCGGCGACCCAAAATCGAGGAAAATGTTCATCTTCTAAAATGTATTTAATGAAAAGATGGTGCAGATTGAACCTGGGATAGTACAGAATAACACAGTATGCCAACACAACAAAAGTTTAATGATAAACCAACAGCCTGGTGATGCTAGAGATGGAAATATTCCCTTTTACACTGAATAAGCTGCATTTTAATAAAAAAAATTTTTAAAAAGTGCATCTTAGATAACACAACGTATCTTATTTTAACAGACTCAACAGCTTTCATGCACAAACATTAAATAAAAAAGTCCAGACTAGTGAGAAGTAGTTTAAAAAAAAATTAAATTTCCGCCATGCTCAATTGGCATTTGAAAATAAAACCACAGGATTTTTTTGCCCAGGCAAAGGCCCCGACCCACTGAAAAGGGGTCCGCGACCCACTTTTGGGTCCCGACCCACCAGTTGAGAATCACTGAGCTACACCACTCCATGACTGCCTGAAAATAACCAAGGATTCCAAAGTTAAATGCTCTCGTCATTCAAAAGTCTCATGCGGAATCAATTGCAGGACTGCACTCTCAGACACACATTTCTCTCTTGAACCACTTTATATTATTCATAAATGCTTCAAGGAATTTATTTGGTTGATACTGGCAGACCCCACTCACAACTGGAGAAGTCTTTAGTAAGACTAATCCACAGAAACGTGCAGCCAGAGCTCTCTATGGTCCAACCAAAAGCAACACAACTGAAGGACACATTAAAGTAGATCACCGAGTTGAGACTGAGTGGAGATTCAGCTCTAACAGAGTGCACCTGGAACCACGTCAATGCTTTGTCTTCACTTAAACATTATCCTACAGTGGAATGACTGAGCTGTATAAAACAATAAGCTCATGAACTTTAATGAGTGGAAAAAAATAAAAATACTTTAGAAGCTGGCATGTCGACTGTAATAAGTTGGTTTAACACTGAACTGGAGGGTTTTTGCCACATTTTCACTACTTTAACTGTTTGACCTTTTCTTTTGCCTGTTGCAGGACCAAGACAATCACATACCTATTATTGAGAAGACATCAAAAATATGAAGCTCCAAAGTCTAAAGTATGAATGAATTATTCATATATTTTCACATTGTTTTGACAGTATGTGTCGTCATAATGCCCAACGCTATATATAGCATATACATGTAGAGCAGCTGGGTGTTCTGTTGGTTGGGGAACGGGGCTGAAGTGTGTGTGTGTGTGTGTGTGTGTGTGGGTTGTTGGATGCTTGTATGTAACCTGATGCCAGAGTTTTTTGAACATGGTTTAAACATTCTATTTTGAAAGGATGACAAAGCCTTTGTCATCCTGTGATGTGATGAATACTGCAGCCACACTTCTCAGTTCCACATTTCCCTTTCTAACTCCACAGAGACATGAAGTGAAACCAGAAATTCCTCGTACTGTTTACTCATTAAATTTTGCTCTAAACACACTATTCCATTTGTCCGTAAAGGTAATTTTATTGTATGACACAGTTTATTTCAAGTTACAATTTATCACTCTCACCCTCAAAAAACGACAGTATAAGTTGTTTCTACAGGGAGCAAAATACGACTCATATTTGTTCTCTGCTGCCATCTTGCTGACATTGTAGTCATGATTAACGTTGATGCAGAGTTTAAGTGGAGGATGTCACACCCGGGGAGGAAGGGAGGGGAGGTGGATGGCTCGTACAAATTGCCGACTACGTCACTTACGTTTTTTACATAACTTCAATGGCTCACGTCACCCTCATAACTACTTCACTGCTGACATTAACATACATTTACTTCCTTTTTCTTCTGTCTTTTATAATGCATCACCAGGAAGTTTCTTGGTCAGTGGTTTTGTAGCATTAATTCACAGAAACTGCAGCCGTTTTTACAACTGCAAAGCATCTGTGTATGTATAATGATGTGTATGCTAGACAAATGTAATAAGTACAATTTGCAGTTTTCACCCTCCTGTTTCACTGAGTCTTTTTACATTCACTTTCATCATTATGGTTGCTGTTATGGTAATAATACAGTAAATATAAATCTATATTAATACTGGAAGCCAACCCCCATAGATCCATTTAACTGAGAATTAAATGAGAATGAGATAATGAATATAGTTTAAACACTTTTTTTGCAAGTGTGTTTTGAAAGCCAACAAGTTATAATTAATTAAAATCCCAAACATGTTCAAACTCTATGTAGCAAGTTCTTTAGTTAATAACCATTCATGGAGGATAAACTCCCAAACGACCAATGACAAAAACCCTCAAAGATCCTGTAATGAGCTGAAGAAGCTATGGCTGTGATGTCAGGACGTCTGCTCCAACAGAGACGCTCCAGCGGGGTTTTCAGGCTGATTTATCCAGCAGGTACACTATTAGCACATGGGTATCATCCATCATACTGCCCTATAGCATTTAATTCTATGTCATGAAATGTCTTTCTTTCTTTTGCACAGCGATGTGATAATTCAGTCCTCACGGTGCTGTATATTTCTAAAATATCTACAACTGTCGGCATGCCTGTTTAGTCTCAAGCTCATCTGTAGTGTGTGTGTGTGTGCAGTCATCACTAACTGTGCTCTGACAAAGTGCAGAGGTGGCTCAGGCACTTCTACTTGAGTGTGCTGTTTGAATTAGGCTGTCTGATTAGCACATGAGTCATTTAACTTACACACACACACACATCATGAAGATGTCGACATATACGTGCATGTGCTTGTGTTAGTGTATGTGTTTGCATAGACCTTACATTGTATTGGTTGTCAGGACTGTGGGGAGCACAGTGAGGAAACCGGGGTTGGGGGGGGCAAT
>CAFUXE010000184.1:1217222-1236440 GCA_903364295.1 Serranus cabrilla | reverse complement strand
GTTGTGAAGGCTATTGGAGTTGTTTTGGAGAGTGGTTATGACTGAATTCAAGGACCTCACAAAGCTCAGCTCGCCTGTTGAGAAACAAGGGACGGGGAACCTTTTTACATGCAACCCAAAACAGAAACGTTAACATTGGGACATGATGGATCATCTCCTTGATGAGAATGTATTCATCAACCTGCCATCAAGTGTTTCCCAAGAGGTTGCAAGATATGGTTGATGGGCAGGCTTGGGTCTCAGTACGGGCACATTGGCACCAAAACTGACAACCTCACTTCGACCACACAACTCCTGGAAGCTGTGAAAGCCACGGTACTGGTCATTGCTCAGCTACTGTTACTATAGTTACAATTTTTGATATATTTCTGTTTGTGTTTATTTATCTGTTTGTTTGCTGAGATTCAATGCCAAAATCTCACAGCCGTGTAAATGAAATCACAAAACTTTACAGTTGTGTAGTTGAGGTTAAAATGAAGGCTGAGTGCAGAGACTCTGTGCTGCTGGAACAGGGCATATTTTCCACAACAGAGGAAACTGGTCATCACTGGAGGAGACAGGGAGGTGGATTCTGGATAGTGTTGGGTGAAAGTACCCTCTCTCTCTCTTTCTCTTTGCAAAGGGACACATCTGTGCTTGTTTCCCATTAATAATCACTATTTATACACGTGAGCTAAACAAAGAGGCAGGCTGCATCGCCCCAGGCTAGTCTACAGAGATTCTCCTCACTGGGCCCCATGGAGGAGCTCCAGGGCCAGGCACTGTATAACCAGCAGCTCTCACTGGACACAACTCTATCCTTTTGTACTTTCAATGTTCAGTCTTCTCATTGATAGTGATTGGGAATATTTCCAATATTTATTGTCCTCTCATAGCTGACAGCACTGGGCTGTGCATCACAGAGGAAGGAACAATTCAGTAAGAAATGACAACTGATGATAATCTCATGTCTGTGTGATAACAATGGAGCTGGAATTAGGTTGTGGTTGGCCTAACGTAGCCTAACTCTGTCAAAAAAAAAGAACAACGCAACTACCTAAACCTCTCAGGCTCTCTGAAACCAAACCCTGTACCGTTGCACAGAAGTGCTGGAAAGGTGGCTAAAGAAATGTTCATCTAAATTTCTTTTGCTTGTGGATCGGGGATGAAGGAGACTAAATATTGACTTCAGCTGTGACATTGCTATTGATTTCCTCATCTCACAAGAATGGGGACTTCTTCCCTGAAAACTGTCAGCAGTCAATCATCAATCAGCTCATCAACTAATAATTCCAAATTGTCTTCTAAGCATAGATGATCTTTTTTCTTGACATTTGCTTTGCCACGCATTCAAACTTATCATATGAAGGCTGCAATACCACCATCCTCATCCTGCACAGTAGGCAGAGCAAAAGGAGGGAGGGAAAACAGGGTCACTGCCTGACTTCAATCAGTGTGCAAGAGCTTGTTAGTGTAGCTGTGGAAGTGGTCAATGAAAGGGCAGCACAGAGGGCGAGTTTAAGAGCAACAGATGTGAAAGGCTCCCCAGACATCATCTCAGTGAAGACGCACACATGATATTTATACATGTACAACTTGCTGGTAATGGTCTAATTCAGAGATGTGCAGAAACAGTCTGACTAAAGACATTCTGGTGCCGCTTTCTAATAAGACACCCATATAAAGGCTATCAGAGGAACAGCCTGCCTACAAGTTATTAATACCTTTTTTGTGCCAGGTTGTAAAAAAAACATTATTTTTGTTTGTATTTAGGCTGATACTTAAACTTTCTAGAAATCTACTAATGCTTTTGTGATCAGTTCACTGCAAAAATCTGTTAAAAAAAAAGATTTAAGAGGATCAGTAGGATGCAATAATAGTTCAGCACATGACCCTTACGATCTTAAGAAACAATTAATAAAATTCTAATCAAAATTAATTTAAATTCTTAATTCATCAAGGCTTAATAAAATAAGAAATTGGCCTTAAATCGCTGAGCATTATTATTTTCTGTCCTTCTTATACTTTCCATTATGTGATAAAAGTGAAGTTGCACCATACAGCATTCAACCATTACATTTTTCAATTTTTATTCCTATCATGCCATTTTCCCCGATTGGATTAGTGGGTAAATTAAACATTGAACTAATGTATTGTAATGTATGAATGTGTTTGGACTTCAGGGTAAAACCATCGAGAAATTGACCAACAATTTTCAAATCAACCAAGAGCCAATCCCTTAAGACGCCCGAAACCTATTACAATCCACCCATTTACCCCCACACTGACTGGAACCTATTAAATACCTGGAAATGTAAACAAAGGACTGAATAAGGAAACCTTAAACTAACATCATTGTAACCAATAATATTTAAAACACAACCCACAATTTAGACGTTGATAAATTCATAGGTTAGTCTAAAATGTCAAATCAATATGTAACTAAAAGGAAAAGTATAAATCTATCTAAATTAGGTGCGTTTGAAAGGAAGGTGTTTACTTTTCAAATGTGGCATGTTTAATGGGTACATAAAGCTTTAATAAAGGGTAGTTTATTTGCAGGGATTGTAGACCACTTATGGGATGATTCTGTAGGGCAACTTACAGTTCAATCATAAAAGAAGCCTAACTCTTCCTCTGTTTTCCAAATAAAAAAATCCCCCATATACGATCTACTGTTGTTTCTAAAACGCTTTGGTTTTGCAGTAAAGCGCTCACCTCCTCGAGGATCTGGTCCAGTCGGCCCAGGATAACGGGCTCCACCTGTTCCAGAGACAACATCCACGCTGAGAGCTGCGCGTCCCGCTGCTGCTGCTGCTCCAGACTTAATACCCTCGACTGCAACTCCGAGGTCCGCACAAAAACCACAATGCAAACTCCAAGGCACAGAACAGATACTGCAACGCAAATCGTTAAGGCTGGCAAATCTCTCCAGTTTCTCCACTGCTGCTTGCCGCCAGTCCTCCTGTCCTCACCCGGCTTCCCAGCGACTCCCCACTTCTGATCCTCATCCATTTTAGACTTCTAACTCTGGTTTTATCCAAACGGAAATGCCTATGTTCGTCAGGTGAAGCGCAGCAGAAGAGCAATCCTGACGACCTGAAGCGCTGGAGCCTTTAAGAGGCTGCCTCTCTCTGTTGGAGGAAAAGTTTTGCAGATGTCTTTTTTCTTCTTGTCATCAGTCAGTCAATGATGTTCCTGATTCACAGGGACGGACTCTTATTCCTCTGCGTTCCGCTCCGTTTGTCCCATTCGCTGCTTCTCCTCTGAGCGATCCCACAGTGTGCCGCAGCTCAGCAGTCAGTGCGCGTCTCTGAAACCCGAAGCCAGCCTCTCTCTCCTCTCTCTGCTCTGCACCGCTCGGGATGCCGCGGGCTCTTTGCTCCACCTCTGAGAGGCTTTCGGTTAAATGCCTGGGCGGGATTCGTGGCCGTGTTGCTGCCCCCTTTGATCCGCGCACTTGGTGAGGGATATTTTTAGGGCGCGCAAGGCGAGGACGCACAGTCACAGAGCCAGAACAGTGACGGCCTGCTGACATTACTGCTCTGCTCCACACCAAAACAATGCAATACTCTACTGTCGTGGTCCGGATCTGGCTCTGTTTGCAAGGGGACCTGCAGGATCATATTGTGCGCACTGTGCGTAAAGAGTGGAACACCAACCTCATGTCAGCCAGTCTCGTGATGGGTATTGTGCTCGTCTACATTTAACACCAACTAAATTGTGCGTATTCTAGCTGCAAAACACATGCCGATAACGCAAATCCTCTTCACCATGTCTGCCAGTTAAACACTTTCAGTCTATTTTAACACATTCGGTTTGCAGGCTTTCTAAAATAATATTTAGTTTCCAAGCTGAGACAACATTGATAGTCACTGTGACCATAAAGGGCGGCTAGAGAGGTCGTCAACAGAGTTATGCATGTTCACACTTCACAAGAGGAAGCTCAAAGTTCAAGATGAACTTAGTTCACAGACCAAAAATCTGAACTAGTGCAAATCAAAGTGTGTCAAATATGTTGCAGATGTGGCTTATAGGCACAGACGCCGCATAATGATATCACTGTTGGTACTGAAAAAAAAAACAAAGAAGTATGCATTTAAAGTTATTATATTTGAGTAAAATGTAAAGCTTATACAATGACTCTTGTTTTGTTTGTGTTTTCAACAGTTTAGTCCTGAAACTGGAAGTAAAATTACATGACCACGAATTCTTAACACCCAATTCCGTGCTGGTGGCACGTAATGTAATAAAATGATGTGGTGCATTCTAAAAAATACACACATCATTTAACATACACGTATAGTTTGCAGTCGTAAAACAGGCTGCAGTTTCAGTGAATTTAGGCAACACACCTGACCTATAGGTTTAGGGCTAAAACTTCATGGAAAAGCATACTAAAAGAAATAAACAAAGTAAAAATATATATTAAAAAAGTTAATAAATATAACTCATGTGAAGCCACCGAGATTACATAAAAAATGTAAGTCACATAAAAAAACATGAGTCACATATAGTCGTTTTCTTTTGTTTCCACCCATTCTCCTGGGTGAAAGTCCACAGTTTGTTCAACTCATCCACCTCCCCTCCCTCCCACCCAGAGTGTGACAGCTGCCATTTAAACTCTGCATCGCTGTCAGTCATACTACCACATCACCGAGTGATGTATGTGTGCCCAGCACGAAAAAGGATCCCTGTTGACTTTACATTGGCCTTGCTTCAGTGTTAAGAGGTTGTAGTCATTTCACATTATTTTGTAAGATCAGACTGTCCACATTTATCAAACTGTGCTCACGCTGCCTTGATACAAACCCTTCAACGGGAAGCACAAGCCACCAACCACACCCCAGCTCCTCCCACAAATGATTATACAAATGTTTTTAAATAGATAAAAAGTACATCCAATCAACAATGAAAAATCCACCTGCTCCCAGAAAAAAGAAGAATTTCACTGTGTCTGTGATCTCTGAGGTGGTGGCCAGGAAAAAAGGGCTTTTGGTGCCTCAGCTGAGGGATCACCAATAAGCACAAACAGGCAGAGAGGCAAAGGTGTCACCATGGCTGTAATCGCAGCCAGAAAAATGTCCGATGTTTATTTAAAGAGGCAGTGTGTATGACTTATAATGGGGGTGATCAATTGGCAGAAATGAAATATACAAAAATAATGTATAGCGCTCAAAGTGGGCAGGAACTCACCGGTAAGCAGCACTTTTTACTCTTTGGGGTACCTTGACTTTTTCTGGCACACAGGCACTTCTTACAAGTGTCCCACTCACACTATATCAGGCTCTCTGGGTGATTTATAATGGCCCTAAATAAACTGTGGAGCTGTCTGCTCCACTGAACTCAACTGTCATCTGCCCTCTCTCCACTTTAAGGATGAGCAGCTGGAGCAGTGACTGGATGTCAATCACCTGCAAAGTCATGAAAACTAAATGAAACACATAGAGTCCTTTCTGAGGCAGAGTTAGCATATGAAAACTCTCTCCCTCACTTAAGAATTAAGTGATGTTATGGTGAATTCAGGTGAACCTTGTAAATTTTAAATTCAGGAGATTACATTCGTTTTGTGCTGGAATTTTGTTTCCTCAAATTGTACGCACTACTCCTTTGACCAACATGGCTTTTAGTTTCAATCGTGCAACACAAAGCAAACACTAAAACACAACATTTGCAGCACAAACCTAACTTTTTTTAAAGTCAGCCTAAAGATGAAAGTGAATCTTGTTCCTGGAATTACTGATGTTTTTCTTCTGGAAAATAGATAAGTCTAGCCTGAGCCTGACCATTAACTGTACATTTTGAAGTCTGTATTCCACTGTGTTCACTGGGTTTTAGTTTTATGACCTGCTTAACTCCACCACACAACACAAATTCTTACCATGTCGCCTCCACGTGCTATCATAAGCCGTTAAAAACCTCTCCCATACAGAGAGGAGAGGTGATGGTTCACTTCAGTTCAGGAGGAGTCGGTCACCTGACTTGCTTCAGAGCAGGAACATTTTCTCTGCAGAATTCAATAAACAAGAAGAACATTTTTGAATCATTCATACAATTTTGCGATCTTTATTTTCCTGCTCTGTCAGCTGACAAGTTTATTAACTTTCTATTTTCCAAAAAAACATTTGTGGGCACTGATAGGCACTAATACAATAAAAGAGAGGTTTTCTACTGTTTAGTAGGCATTTATTGCAAAAGTCACTTCTGTGGAATGTGCTTGACTTTAAGCTTTATTTTTTATCATATATTGAAGCAAATACAGAGTTACATAATAACAATTGGTCTGATGGCCCTGTGCAACGTCAGTGATCACAGTCATATTGATTAACCAACACATTATTATGAACACTATACATTATAATTTCACTCAGCTCCACTGAGACTCTCAGCCTGCTCTTTTTGGTTTTAAAAGTCAAGACTTTTCAGTTTGGTTCATTCTCATTAAATACTTATCAAACTCATAACTAGCAGACTGCAAATCATTTAAATGGTGCTTTTAATACTAGAGAACAATATTCCTTTTCCTAGTGTCTAAGCTGTGCTTAGACCAATGGCCAAATTGTTACAAAGTAGTGCAACATCAACCAGCAACTCACTGCATCAACCAGTGTGCAGGTGCTCATGTCCAGTGGAAAAAACACTGTGCTGTCTCTTCCAGTTATTGTCATTGAATAAATGAATAAGTTGGTTAGTTTTTATTAGCAATGGCATTGGATTGGTCATTCAAACACATTCAAGTTCACATTTCAGATACAGCGCCATGTAATTTGTGGCACCACTGTAGTTATTCTGCTGGTTAGTATAAATAAACTGCAAAATAAACACTTACACAAATCCAAAGGGATAATCAAATATGTCAATTTCTCACCAGAAGTTGTTGTACCAGCTGATAAATTCAAACTACGCTAAGCTATAATGTGTAGTGGGTGTTTCCTATGGGATGATTTAAGTATCACTAGATTTAGACAAGTTGCACTGCAAAAACTGGTTCTTGTGCAGAGATTAGTTGTGATTCAATATGCTCATAATGTCTGATGCAATTTAGTGGCACATATAACTGAACAACTGACAGGACTAGTTTATCAATACATGACCTGTTTAAAATGAAGAGAAAAGGGGATTGCATTGAATATAATAATAATTTCAAGTGTTAAAGTTAGATTAAAAATTAAGAAGTGAAGCCAGTTCTCTCCTCACCTGTAGAGCCTGGCCATCTGTGCTGCTACTTGGTCCTTGTCCTGAACCCTGCAGGCTGTGTTCTTCCTGTTCCTCCTATTACAATACAAATAAAAAAAAAAGAAAGAAGAGTAGTTATGAAGTAGCTGTGGTAAATTAATCTCAAAAATATTTCTTTAGCAGATTATAATCTCTCCTCACCAGTGAAGCCTCGCTATGACCATTAGTGCTGCTAGTGCCAGCCATCAGTCAGCCAGACAGTGCTTGCCATTAGTAACAATGGCTCGTACTGAGCTAAATTGGTATCGAATTAATTTAATTTAATTTAGCTAACGTTAACAAAAAAAAAAAAACAGCATAACTCACGCCTACACGGTTTGATTTGAAAAACGACTGCAGGTAGTGCAGTTATTTTCCTGCATTAACGTTACTTTTGTTCAAAACAAAACAGTTCACCCAGCTAACTTTCTGCTCGAGGCTACCAGAGTCAACAAACATTTGCATCATGCAGCGCCAGCTACAACGTGTGTACGTCCACCGATGGTACATTCAATGCAACTCGGAAATACGAGTTTCACCTTGTAAAAATGAATTTAACGTTGTTCAACTCGGAATTACAGGTCGGAAAAGTGCGATGGACAGAGGGGACAGGTATAGGAAGTGCGGGGGACATGTCCCCATGACCCCTGCCCACTCCAAGTGCAGATTAGACAAAAGTTATGTTGTTTATAAGCTTTTGGAGCAGGCCACAAAATATCCCTTTGGTGGTCACTTAAATTCATTTATTTATGTTTTGCATCTGTATAAAGGCTAATAATAATGCACAATAATAATAATGAATAATGAATAAATAGTTACATATCCCAGCAGGAGCCAAAATAAATCTTAATGGGGGACCTTGCAGGCCCACAATTACCACAGACTTTTTAACTAAATGGTGAATCAGAAGATGAATAAAATATAAAATTTGTGAGTCTGTTCATCTGTTATCTGTCTTTACTCTGGTATGAATCTGCAGTATTGACTTGGTGGTAAAAAGACTTTAAGGATGCTCTCATGTTTCCTCACTCATGGCTCATCCTCAATTCTCGCTCTTTGATCCTCAGAGCAAAAGTGCTTTGGGATGGTTGTAAAGAGGGTGCACCAGAAGAACTTCTGGTTCAAGCATGGGCCGAGGAGTCATTTAAAAAAAAGAGAAAAGAGATGCACCCTGATACAACTTATTATTGCAATAAACAGACGTATGTCAGCACTTGGTGTACTGTATGGCGTAGTTTAGCATTTTCTAAAATCTCGGTCAAGTGTATCAAACAGATTGCAGTTGCTAATGACAGTAGGTTGTCTATCTAAAGATTGGTGTGTTTGTGCAGGATGTTTCATATTGTGCCAGTAATTATTCTCTCTGACCAATCAGTGGTCTGCACTGTCTTAATTCCACCTTCTAGTATTGGTTCAGTTCACTTTGTATGACCGAGGTGGTACCAAAAAAACGTATGGTGTTACTCACAACTTTTGCTAATGGAAAACAAGAGAGCATATTGAGTAGAGTCGAGCATAACATGCAGGGAAATAATATGAGCACAGCTGCTGGAAGGAGCTTCTCAGTTCCTACCACTTGTCTACATTCTGAGGGTAAATTCTTTCTCTTCCTGGTTGCTGGTCCTCAGAGGGTACGGGCAGGTCAGGAGGACAGGACAAACGGATTAGTTTGTTTAGTTAGTTAGTTTGTTTCACACACACTTAAATAGGTTTCAGTCAGCACGGCTGGGCATGGATGTCCTCGTCCTCCATACTATTAAAAACACAGTGAGTGCAGATCTGACTGATCTCTGTGTGTATAACGGTTAGATTTCTATTAAATTAAATATTACAAGTTTTGACAAGTAATCTGGTGTCAGTGTCATCTACTTGAGAAATCCAATGCAGTTAGATAAATGCTGACGCAAAACAGAAGGGATCACTGTTTCAGTGTGTCCATGGCTGAGCTCAATACTTTGAGCACATGTTCATGATCTGCAGTGCCCTTTACACACATAGGTTTGATGCCTGTCCATTAACCATTAAAAAGCTAATTTTAAATTTAAAGCCTTTGTTTTCATGTGGTGGCCTCCTCGATACACCATGTTTATTAATCTCTAAAATTGAGGGGTGCACTGCCCTTAATAAATAGAGTTTACTGTTCTGCTGCAGCTTGGTTATAAAATGATTGAATGACCAGTCAAATCAAGACGGTCAACCTCATTCATTGGCTTCTCTAATTGCATTTATAAAAAAAGCACATGGGTGGTTTTCTTTATGGTCTCAAGCCACCGCAGAAGTCTTTTTAAAAGGCTAATAAAGAATTTCCTGTCTTGTGTCTTTGCACTGTAATTGTAGTCAAACCAAGAGATGTCCCCTCGACTGTCAGCCACATCTTAGGATGCCATGTGCCTGCAGAGGTTTATGATGACGGCTTGCTGGGCCGGAATCACTACGTAATGACTCCATGTGCTGCGCGTCCTTGTAATTATAATGTGGCTCTGTGTGGCCAGCTGGCTTTGTGATTCTCTGAGCTGAAAAACACACTTTGAAAATGATCCTCAAAATGAAAGGTACGTTTATTGCAATCATAGGATTCCTTCAAATTAAAACGGACTAATCCTGCTGTTATAACAGCTGGGATAGAGATCGGAGTTATAAAGTGACTTGAGAATGGGTTTACCACTTGTTTTCATGCAAATCAGCGCAGTTAGATGCTCCGGTCTCAATGCATTCATTTGATCTTCGTTGACCTACTTCATCTGTTTTCCTAAATCACTTTTTTTGTAGTCCAGGGAATATCAAGCTATTTATTTTATCAGAATGGCCTTTATCTGTTTTTTCAAATGGACTCAACTATATTACAGCACTGTATAGAAATATGCCCTACCTCTGATTGATGTCCAAGAAGAAATTACAACAAAGTAAAGAAGAAGTATTTCCCAAAAGGACAATTCCTCTTTATCTTGATGCATTCTTTGAGAGTTAGATTTGAATATTATGGCTATTAGGTGGTAACAACGCCATGTTGCCTTTAACAGCACTGAAAAGACGCATTTTTTCTTGCCTGGAAATCAGACGAGTCTACTGAGCTCAGTGTATTTGCTCTAGCATGAGTCTGGTCACTTTCCCATTCAGACTGATTTATACTGGCTGTCTAGAGATATACAGAATAATGAATAAAAATCTAGTCAAAAAACTGAGTTGCTCTTGTTTCCCAGTTTATGAAATAACACTAACTGCAATTATAGCTCACTTGTTGCCTCATGGTGTTGACTCTGGTGTTGACTCTGATACTCAGCCTTTATAATGACATTTTGCCTGAACAACAAATCCCATTTTTGAAGCAGCTTGGAGCATGTTTCTCCATGAAATCATCCCATTCCAAACTTGCCAATACTTTCTTACCCAAGAATCTTGGGAAGGTGGAGATGAAATCAACCTTTTTGCCTGCGCCATTTACAAGCTTCTGATGGTGTTGAAAGGTTCTCTCTATTCTGGAAAATCATCGTCTGTGGTGTTGTTTAGCAGAGACATGGCATCTCGGCAGAAATATCCATCAGGCTTTTCAACAATAACAGTCCTCTGGAAAGTTGGGCCTGGAGAAATGTCCATTGGACTACCTGGTTGGCAGTGGAGATCTTCCACAGATCTTCCTTTGGACTGTTTTCAGATGCCGAGAAATGTATCTTTTGCTGCATCATAGAAAACTGTGCTTGTAAGAAATGACAGATTATCGTAATGTCAAAGTAATGCACAAAGCAAACCCAAACAGCATTCACCTCTGTGATTGCTTTCACGGAAAGGAGATAACACTAATTTGGCACAAATAGCAATATGAACTATACATCCCCATTTTCATCAATAACGTGAGCCACAATTACGTTACACACACAATTATTTTCTTCTTGTAGCATCTGTAAGGGTGTCTGCTGTTTTCTCTTAGGACAGCTAAAATTAACTAATATTAAACATAAACATCATAATGCAAAATATGGTGATCAGGGGAATCCTCTAACTCTAAGTCTCTTCCAAGGAACATTATCTAAGATTATAGTAGATGCATTTGAGTTGAAGCTTAAGTTAAATGTCAGAAGCAGAAGACAATGACTAACCAAAGGAATTAAATATATATTAAAAAAGAGAGATATTAAGATGAAAATGAATGTTTCCTGCATCACAGGCAATGACTGTTCATGTTAAATTCATTTAACCACATTAGATAGACCTTATGTATGTCCCACTGACAAAACCCACTCCTTCATTTGTTTTTTTAAATGGACTCTCTGTGCATATCGTGAGTAACACCATGGAGCTGATAATAATTTGGGTACCGGAGATCAGATCTGTTTTTTCACAGCATGTTAATTGAATGATTGGGGGGAAAATCATGCTGAAAGTTATCTACCACTTTTGTTGTCATTTATGGTTGTGCAAACATTGTCCTCGACATACACAGCTGTGTGTGTGTTGAGTGGTCAGTAGAGATGCCGCGGTGCAGCATGTTTAAGTCACAGTGGATCGGGGCGTGTTGTTTTCAAAACTCCACATAAACAACACACCATGCTAGCGCCTGGTCAACGTAGTAAATATGTAGAAAACATCTTTGCAGTTTAGGTACCTGTGAAAAAGTTGAAAATGTAGTTGTATATTATTTGAGGTTTAAAGTAGCTATACCATACTAAAAATGTTTTGCCTGCTGTTGTGAGCCAGCAATGTTTCTGTTTTGAATAAAATAATGTCAATGTGCACTAAATGTTGCACATTAATCTATTCGGAAGTATATTTTGATTATTGTATTCCAGTATTTTAAAATGTAGCCACGAGTGAGAATGTTTAAGACTCCATATAAGGACAGCAACAGTAGTTTTTCCATTAAAAAACAAAACAAAACAAAAGACAGTACATACCACTCTATGAATATGGGAAACACTGTCAAAAATTAAAAAGACAGCAAAAAAAAATACACATAATGTTATGGTCAGTGTCATATCTGCTATCATGAAATATGTTCAAATGATTTAATTATTTTTTAAATATTCAAGGCATTTAAAATATTTGTTAATAAAAGTTAAAGAGTTACAACACTGTCTTCCTCTCTGGGATCAGCACAGAGATTGGATGTGAAATGGGTGATGCTGTCACCCTGGGTGGACTCCTGAGGCTGATTTACTGCAGCAAACACACAACTGCCGCGATCTGTCTTGAGCTTTTAGAAATTAAGGAAATGTCCCAAGGTCAGAGGGATGTTCACAGCCCTGGAGGCGATATACCACTAATCACCTGAAGAGCCAGTGTCCACACAGGGCTCCGTTAGAAAACACTGAGAATGAAAAGGAGCTAGCAGATCATTTGTCTTTGATTGGACCACCATGAACACTGCCCTACAAATCCTTTAAACCGCTTTCCCCTCTGTTATTTGACTCACAAATAAGGTTCAATTAGAGGAGTGACCCATGGCTGTAAGGTTGAATTGGGTGGCAAAAAAACAGTTTTTCAGTTTGCTTGTTATTGCATTGATAGGAAACACTGTTCTTTCTATACTTTAACATACTGGTGGTGAATATCTTTAGAATAAAACTTAATTCCAAAATATATCAACTGGCTGAGGCTCAGTAACTTGAGCCTTTGTTTGACTTTGCTGGCTACAAATAGTAATGGTGTCATTAATTAAGGAATGTATGGATAATGTTGATTTGATAGCAAATAGGGAAATGCCCACCTGCTGGCAACTACATTCTTGTCCATGTTTGACCAAACACTTGATGCATGATGCATTATTCATTTGTCTTAATCAGTTTCAGTAAAACCAAATGAGATGAAAAGTTCAAGTACTCACAGAATAAGAGGCATCTTCCAGAAAACTTCAAGTGGTTTTTAATCTGTTTCTCTGTTACCACAACATCAAGCAGCTGTGGCTTTTAAATGTAAAAATTACAACCTCTCCTCCTCAGCCCTGTGTTATTATACAGTAACACAGCAATGGACTCCAAAGAGGGCTGCTGAGGTCCGGGTTCAACAGCACAGCATTTTACATGTTTTTTTTACATGTTCCTCTCCTCCACCTCCTCCCATTTGTGTCCCATTTTGTTTGACATTTATTGATTTTTTATTGAGATTGTTTGATCTCCAAAACTGTTAAAGGGATTTCTATGAACCTGCTATGGCACTGATAAACTATCAGGTCCCCAAAGGCAGGGCCAGATAAATCCACTTGGGGGATCCTGGAGCAAAAATGTGCTGTGGGCACTTTCTGAACACAACCACATTTCTCCAGAACCAACTAGTATTTCTGGGAAATCTTACCAGAAACACTGTTTGTATAAGCATGCCACTGGTTGTGTCTCTCCCATGCTATTTTCCTCGCCTTCCATTATCTGTTGCATCTCGGGTTCAGTGCTGCCCAAGACTATTGTGATTCATTTCTGGAAATACAAACAAACCCTCTGCTATGGCTGAATGGTAATGGGGGCAGCCACACCTTTTTCCAGCACTGACACAAAGCTGTGAAGGTAGGTCTGGCTATGTGAGACTTCTATTGAACTATTCCTTCAATATAGTCATTAATTGTTCCAGATTTTATTTAGAATTTTTTAGAAGGTTTGTATGTATTCATAACATTCCCTTCAGGACTTAATTGTTAGATTGGAGCCTTATTGCCATGCAACTATAATTAAGGGTCCAAGCCCAAGGGGACTGGGATCCCTATTGAAATAATAGAAAAGGTATGATAGAAGTGGTACTGCAGGCTACACCCTGCAAGTTATAATAGAGACATTTACAGGGCAGGTATAGAGCGCACCAAAAATGACACATGTCCACCAGCGGGGTGCTTTAATCAAGGCGAGAGCATTTTTGACCACTCTTACATGCATGCATTCCCTGAGTTGAGATACATTTCATGAAATAGGCCTCAATTCTTTCCCCCCAAAATCTATCAAACTGCAAAAACTACTTTTACCAACTTCTTCAAGACTCAAGAGTCCAAAGCACAATAAAGATGTGCATCAAATTTGATGTTTGGGCCATTAGTTGTCGAAAACCTACTTTTTCTAACTCTTCCAACAATCAAGAGTCAAATCTGCATTACATTTTGCAGATAGAATCAGTGGAAAACCCATGATAAAAAATGAACAATTTCCTGTAGGCTGCTGTGAAAACAGGAAGTGCTGCATATCATGGCAACAATTACTCCTATTAACATGAAACTTGGCTCAGTGTTTTCCAATACTCCACTGAGGCTGTATGCAAAATGTGCCAATCTGGTGGAACTGCGCTATGAATATGCAAAAAAATATACTGGGGCAAGTACTGTGCATGCCACTAAACATAGCGCATGCTATCCATTAGGTGACACTTTTAAAAGAAATGACCAAACTTCATTTTTCTAGCAATTTAGTACATCAGTCCAATATTCCCTGTTGATTAAAGCATTCAATCAAGGCTTAGACCCCTTTAATAATTTGTTTCTTGCATGCTCTCAGCCTCTAAAATTAAAAGCACTCGTAACTGTCTCCAGCAACACAAAGTGAGGCTGATGCATGTAACATATACTGGTCCTAAGTGGTCTGAGCCTTCACCCCAGGCCTCTGGTGGTTATGTGGTTTTCTCACTCTTCTATAATCAGCACCACTCCACCCTTCATGTTGTTTTTCTTTTTGCGTATTAAAGTATTGCTGACATCCTAGTCAAATAAATTAGAGGCTCTCATATGCAGTTCTGGTCAGGTCATTTACTTTTCTGTGAGCTGGACACTTGCCCCTTTCAGCTCACACACATCTGCCAGACCAGAGCAGCACTCACAAGGTCTAAATCTGCTCAGGATATCATTGGCAGCAAGAAATAAAATCATACAAATACGCATAGTATCGCCTTGTCATTTCTTTTTTCTAGATATTGCAACCATTACACAGAGGTTGAATAATTCAACAATTAAAAGAACACCAGATTCTGTTTCCTGGTGGTTAACTTATACAGTTGCATCAGTAAAACTCAGGGCTTTCTTTCCACGTGTTTGAAAAGTGATTCTGGATCCTGCAGCATCATGTGAACTGCAGTAACAACTGTGACCAATACACTGAAACTCCAGCTATCGGTGCAGCTTGATTCACAGGAGTGTTTCCCATCTCAGCAGCCAAGCCATGTGTTCACATGAGGTACTAAAATCTCAACATGAAATCAGGTTGAATCAGGACAATACTGTAATTAATTATTTTTATATGGAAGTGGATGGCTACTGTCTGTACTGATGTTAGCCTGCATTACAAAGCGCGTCTAAGGACTGTAGTCAAATGTTTTTCACTCTTTTTTTCTGCCCTATTGCATTACAAGCAAAGTGCAATATAGTCCCCCAACACTCACATCAAAATGACTCAAATTGATAATTAACAAATGACGGAAAAGAGAAACAAATGTGGATTCTGTCTGTATCATTATGTGTCAGGCCCTGACGAATGTAATGTGATGAATGCTGTTGAAGACCAAAAAGGAATTACATTTCCTGTAATTTAAAGATTGGAAGCACACAATGAACCTCTATTCACTACTTTGACACTGAACTGTAGGTAATCGTCCCTTTGACAAATGAGAAAAACTCCATAAAACTTGACTTTGTCCTTTAAGAGTGACTCAGCAAACATGTGGCCTCGTTACTAAGCACAACCACATGCGCAGCAAAATATACCCTGTGCTTATTAAGTGCCTTTGGTGTCATCTTCATCTTCCTCCCAGCCAATCCTTGTCTCCTACTCCCTCCTCCCCTGTCGTAGATCCACTTTGAGGCTGAACGGTTAATAACGTGTACGGGATGACAAATTAGAACCAGCTAGCCTGAGGTTTGACTGTAGAATGTGGGCAGCTGTTAAAGGCACATGTGGAGCAGAGATCTCTTTAATGAAGAAAGAAAAACAAGCTGAGGCAGGCAGAGGGAGAAGCATATGGGCACAGGCTGATCACTGGAGCTTGTTTTTTTAGAGAAAAGCTCAAACTGGAGTGTGCCATCATCCAAGTGTGTTATTGAATTACACAGTTTACTTGGTGAGTTGCAAATGATTTACTGCTAATTTACACAGTATAATTTGAGCAATGGGTCAATAGATCTTGATGAATTTTCATCCATCACATCGCATTTTAAGCTATTAGGCTTCCAGTTCCATACACCTCAGTCCTTGATAGACAGTTTCTCTGTCAACAATTTTATTCACGCTCACATTTCCATTCATGTAAACAAAACACTATCTGTCTATCCCAGAGTCCCAAAGATTTATCTTAATATTTGACCATTCCGTACTTGAATTTCATCCAATGCCAACTTGCTGATGCCAATGCAGGCGGGTAAGGTAAGTGTATGGAGTTTGGTTGTGGATAGACTTTGCTGGGATTAAATAAACAAGATCTTGAAAACGTTAATAAGAGTGGATAGTGAAACTTTAGGACAGAGCTAAGCTAGCTCCCCTGGTACTGTGGTATTGATCTTTCCATCTAATTGTCAGCAAGTAAAGCAAACAAGCACATTTCCTCAAATTTTGAACTATTGCTATAGCCAATATTCCCAAAACCATAGCATATCCATAATCTTAACCATATTTGCATGTGCAAATATTGTAGAATCAATATAACATAACATAAAAAATAAATAAAAACTTTTTACAAAACCTTTGTAGGAGAGGATTTCTCAGTCAGACTTTTTCAGTCTTTTTTCAAAAGTCTTTTTCATATCTGTATTACTTTAGGTAAACAGTTGCATATTCTCCATTGTTGTTAGTTTCAGAGTATTAATGTAACTTTTTAAAAACATGCACTCGTAGCAATTCAGGCTTTATTTTGCCAAAATAAACAAGATTTAGGAAAGAGACCTGCAAGGAAAAATAAAATGAATATATCATATTACCATCAGTAATAAGATGTTACCTCTAATGATATTTATGGACTCCCTGTAAAGCAGGAATTGGATTTCTAAATAATCCACAGCTGCACAGTTTAATTAGGCTAACCACCACAGTGAGTGAGCTCATTGGACAGAGGTTTATTTTTAAAGACATGATTAAAAGTGCTGCTTCAGCACCAAGTCTTGCTCATTCGGGTTTGCAACCACTTTTGTTTGGTCATGCCCGCTGGCTGCAGACTATATGCTCAGACCCCATTCAGCAGACTGATTTAGAAGCTCGGGTTTGGACTGCTCCGAACCTGGGCCTGAACCAGCACGACTAGGATGATCCAAATCCAACCACACACACTTAGCCTGCGGATGGTCAAGATGCCAGGCCTTGAAACAGACTGAGGTCACTCTTTGTTTACTAAGCAAGTATTCCTGAAGACGGCCTACGTTTTTAGGCAGCTTTTATTGTGAAGAGCAAAATTTTTATATCCCACTAAAGACACAAAAATCACAACACCAAAGATTCTCTGAAATGTAAAACCATGCCTCATTAATTTCCCTGACTTTAAGTAGGGGAGCTTGTGTTTGTTTGACAGAAATGTAGCTTACAAGCCAAAACAGACAGTGTTTTATCAGCTGTAACATTCAAGAACTAGAATACCAATATTATTATATGGTTGTATATTATATTACACTTTGCAAAACAATGATGGTATGGGAAAATTGACCTTTTACCTTTTGGATAGGAAATGGCATCACCTCATCATTTCATCCCACTAGACATTCTATATAAAATTTGTCACAAGTTCACAGTGACCTTGACCTTTAACCTCCAAAATTAGTTCATCCTTTAGTCCAAGCGGATGTTTGTGGCAAATTTAAAGAAACTCCCTCAAGGTGTTCCATATGGATATTTGTGCAAAATGTAAAGAAATCCCTAAAAGACATTGCTCTGATATTTAGAGGTTTACAACATCGAAGGACACAATATGGCCCAAAAAAAGAAATCAACTCCACCTTTATGACCCAGACTTGAACTCAGGTAAGGATGACTCGACTAGGCAGCAGAAAAATAAAACCAATCACCAGTTACTTTCTTCCCATGAAGCCAAAATGAGCACAGAGTACAGACAGCAAAATGCTGCAGACAGTCAGCTGCAGAGCAAAGCTCACAGACAGCCTTGATTGATCAATTAACATGCAGTCAATATGTTAAAACACATATACAGCAAAGCAGGTAGCTGTAGTTCCAGTCAACAGTGCTCATCATGAAATATGATGCAACATGAGCATGACATATCATTGCTCAGCTTTACCGGCTATGCAGTGCAGGTGGCAGTTGGTTCACACTTTGTCCAATATCCTGAACTGTTGCTGCTCCTTAAAGTCAAGGATACTCCTTGATAGCACAGTGCTTCTGATGTGGGTTCGACAGAAGTAAGGCAAGACTCCTTCCAATCATTGATATAACACACAAATGGAACAGGTTTGTGATTGTGCAGTTGTGTGTCATCTGTCAACTCTGCAATACAATTTCAAATCCAGTGTACAACATGGATGTGGTATGGGCTTTTCAATGTTTTTGTTGAAATGGAGGAAAAAATACTTTTATAATTTTTTTTATCTTTATTTTATATATATTCTTTTTATAAATAGCATACTGTGTTGGTATTTCAATGATATAGTATCCTGCAAATGCTGTTTGAGGATCCTTCCTTGACTTTGAGAAACACCATTTGACTCATTACAAAAATATTGTACAGCTTTTCTCCTTCTTCTTGGAGTGCTTGGTTATAATTAAAGAGAAACCGTCCAGCCCCACTGCTCTTCTCTAAGGGTGTCTGCAGTACTCTTGTCTTTTTCTCAAAGGGGAGCACAAAATGTGATTGTAAAGCAGACCCACAATGTAAAAAAAGCTTGATTTCAGTTGCAGCTACATACAGCCAAGTGAAAAACACAGGGAGTCAGAACGCATAAAGAATAAATAGTTAGTTGTTAATGCTTTGAATTTACAGTATCACTGTACACAGAGAGAGAGCATGCATGTGCTGTTTCCCATCAGCCTCATAGAGCTCTAATTTGCAAAGGGGTTCATTTCAGGAAGGCTCAGCAGGTGGGAGTACTGACTTTACTTGATCCTTCCAACACTAAACTCTATCATCCATGAA